>OX638368.1:78674635-78958014 GCA_951812925.1 Calliopum simillimum | reverse complement strand
CTGTGCTTGTTTCAATGTCATTCGTTTTTTCGAATACGGTGCGCTTTTTTTTTTTGTTTACCCAAGCGTTCTTCCTTTGACGTCGGAACCAAAAATTAAAAATTTTTTTTTTTGGTTTTTTTTGTGTTTTACGCGTTTATTTACTTTTTACATTATTTTAGCAAAAACATTTTTTTTTTTCATATCTCTGAAAATATTTAAAGGACATGGATGACATTTGGTATATGTATTCAGAGTATTGGGAAAAATAATGTCCAAGGGAAAATTGGGCGGTGCCACGGCCTTAAAAAAGTTATATTTCTGAAACTGTTTAACGCAGATAGATGAGATTTGGTACGTGTATAAATTGCATCGGGAGAACTTACATTCTTTGGTTTAATTTAATTGAGGAGTAGCCGTACCAATTACGATTTAAAATTAATGACATACATATCGCTCATTTACTAAAGGGTGTTTTTTTAGAGGTATAGAACTTCGAATTGAAATAAAACACAAGAAAATCGTTTTAATGTCCATCAATTTGGCTTTATTGGAAGGATAATTTTATGCCATTAATGTTTAAATATGATTTCGGGCATGTGGTCGCCGCGGCTGGCTCGAATAAAGCCAATTCTACAGGTCCAATTTTCAACCACTTTTTCGAGCATATGGGGCCGTATGTCGGCCCCCTAACGTTTCTGGTTTGTTGGCGTAGACGAGCGACTTCACATATCCCCAAAGAAAATAATCCAATGGTGTCAAATCACACGATCTTGGTGGCCAATTGACAGGTCCATTCCGCGAAATTATGCGCTCATCGAATGTTTCCTTCAATAAATCGATTGTGACGTGCGCTGTGTGGCATGTAGCGCCGTCTTGTTGGAACCGCAACTCATCCACATTCATGCCATCCAATTCGGGAACAAAATAGTCGGTTATCATGGCTCTATACCGGTCTCCATTAACGGTAACTGACTCTCCAGCATTATTTCGGAAGAAGTATGGCCCAATGACTCCACCAGCCCATAGAGCACACCAAACAGTCAGTTTTTGTGGATGTAATGGCGTCTCAAGGGTCTCATGTGGATTCTCTTCACTCCAAATGCGGCAATTTTGCTTGTTGACGTAGCCATTCAACCAAAAATGAGCCTCATCACTGAACAAAATTTTGCGATGAAAATCAGCATCGAGTTCAATCTCATTTTCGGCCCATACACCAAAATCACGACGCATTGCATGGTCTCGCGGCTTTAATTCTTGCACAAGCTGGATCTTGTAAGGTCGCAAGCCAAGATCTTTGCGCAAAATCTTCCATAAAGTTGATGGACAAAGCTCCAATTGCTGTGCACGGTGGCGAATCGATTCATTCGGGTCCTCTTCAACATTTTGCTCTACAGCGGCAATTGTTTCTTCGGTGCGAACTGTTCGACATCTCTGCAGATGCGTATTATCACATAGAGTAAACGTAGTGCGAAAACGATCCATGGTTAACCGAATTAATTGCTCTGATGGACGATTATGTCGACCATAAAATGGACGGAGCTTGCGGTAAACTTCGCGAACTGAACCATTATTTTCGAAATAAATTTGCACGATTTGCAAGCGTTGTTCTTTTGTCAACCTGTTCATGATGAAATGGCAAACCAAACTGAACATAAATGACATTAGAGTTGCCAGATTTGACCACAAAATGCCAGTTTTATCTCTATTCAAAAAACAAACCTCTAAAAAAAAACACCCTTTACAAGAACGGTACAGCTCAAAAACGCTAATTTTGAGTTAATGAAGCAGAATTATTTGTTATATCATGCTTCATATTGTGCAGAAATTTCATATTATTATCGGTAACCTTTTGAAAACAGAATAAATTGAAAACTTTAAACGTATTTTCTCCAGAAACAAAAAACGCCATTTTAGAGTTGGTGATGCATAATTATTCATTATATCATCCTTCATATTGTGTGAAAATTTCATATTAATATCTTTTACGATCACTGAGAATGAAATAACTTTTTCAATTGAAAGCTGTAAACGTTTTTTCTGTAGTAAATGAGAGATATTATGTGCCATTATAATCGGTTATTTAACCGATATCATTTTATTAACATAGTGCCAACAATTCCATGTACGTTTTTCGTGAAAACAGGAAACAATTTTAATCATTTCTAACAAAATGTTAACCCCTTTATATTGTGACATTATTTTTGTATCGTATTGGCACTTAGCACCTTTGGTACACCCACTCCTCAACTGGAGATGCTCCACCCTCTGTACAAGTGACTGTGAAACAACCCACACCGGAAAAAACTAGTTATGAATAAAATATTGAAAATTTTTAAAATATTTATTTTGTGTATTTTTTACAAATAATTTTGGTTGACTTATTATTTATGCGAGCAAATGAAATCTGAGACAAATCCAGATTTTAAAAAATTGAAAAATTAGATTTTGATCTAGATCAGAAAAGATTGCTCTTTTTTCGCCTATGGAAAACGACATTAGTTTGCTGTAGGTTTTTTCGTCACATTTTTAATGTATTTGTACAATATGATTTTCTGGCACGTTAATTTGTACAACACAAAAACAAATTAAGCATAGATAAGCCTTTGTAAGTTCGCTGTACACAGAAAACATTTTTAGCCGATTTGAACAATTGAAATTGCACCATTCCTGCAAAAGTGGTCGCATTGTCTTTTATATTAATAGTAAATTTGCAGATTATTTTGTATTGAAAACATATTTTCGGTTAATCCAATCTCAACCGTTCATATCAGTTAAATTAACTTTTTTTTCTGTGTACTCTGTTTTCGTACTTGCTTTAACCATTGATATCATTATGTTTCATTTAAGGCAAAATATGGAAGCAGAAGTTAAATAAATTAACTCAATTTGATATAAAAATTTGGAAACAGTACAATAGTTGCATATATTGCATTAAACAATATCATTTTATTTCAGTTCCACCAGTAAGATATAAAGGAATTAACCTCAGTCTTTTAATTATATCTTAATATTAAAATGAGAAGAAACAAGTGCACAGCTTACTTTCTGTGTTTAGCTATTTCAGTGCAAAATTTAATTTTAATTAATTGCATGACAGAAAATATCAATGGAAAACTTTGCAACTGTGGTATGATTGAAGCTTACGTATATAATGAAAATATTCAGCTAGCTAAGCATTTCAGTTCTTAAAGATAGTTGTTTAGTACTCAATAACATTAAAATAAAAAAATCTAAATTTAGCGAATCTGATTAAGGATTTGTCGGAATATAAATTAATTGAAGACATATGAAACTAATCGAAAGTCCTATTAAGATAACTGTGGAAATTCAATTTAATTCAAGACGCCACCTAAGAAAAGATATAAATCGTATGCAAAGAAAAAGGTATCAAATTAAACGCGAGCACTCACTGAGTATGAAAAAAGTGTTTAAATAGGTATAAGATTAATTAATTGAGGCGTTGCGTGCAATAACGCCCCAAGTCGAAAAATGGCATTTCGAGATAATTCAATTTAAAGTTTTTAAATGCTGATAAAAAGAACAAACCATCATTTGAACCTTGAAAAACAAATTTATTCAATTAAACCTAATAAAATGAGTAAATAATTACCGCTAACACATAATACTAACGCATATTGACAGAATTATCGAAGAAGGAAAATTTTAAATTGTAGGGCGTTTTTGCATAAATCCATTTGACTATCACTGGAGTAACGTTAGAATTTTGCTTGGGAAACTGGCAAAACTGTTCCGATTTTAATGATTTTTTTTTAAATGAAGGGAATGAAATATACTTTCACCCCAATTATTTTTAAATGTACGGTTTTGTTTATTTCTTTAAAATTTTAATATTATAAAATGCAAGCATACATTTGCATCTAAGTTTTGCACCTGGTAACGTTAGCATTTTGCTTGGGAAACCGGCAAAACTATTCCGATTTTAATGATTTTTTTTTTAAAATGATGGGAATGAAATATACTTTCACTGTAATTATTTATAAATGTGCATTTTTGTTTATTTCTTTAAAATTTTAATTTTATAAAATGCAAGCATACATTTGCATCTAAGTTTTGCACTTGGTAAATATTTTTTTTGCAAACGGTTATAGAGATTTTAACGAAATTTGGTACAATGTTCTATATTAGTATAACATTAAGACTGGGATCAATTCTAACCCTGTAGATAATCATAGAAATTCGTAGCAAATGCTTTAAAATTAGAATTTATTTGGCAATATTTCCCAAACGGTGGTTAAGTTTGGTAAACAAATGCTGATTATAAATAGCGTAAATGGGATGGGATGGCAAGAGTGTCACACCTACTTTTAAAGAATTGAATATTTTGATTCAATATTACACAAAAGCGGCGCAGTGAATTTTAATGAATATTGAAATCAAAAAAAAAAAAATTTCGAATTCTTGTCTTTTTTTAGATCAAAGATAGGAAAAGACAAAATTTGATAAAAAATAAGAAGATAAAGTTTCCTTTAAAATGCTTTATTGAAAATTTTCTTAAGCTAAAAATTTATCGAAATATGGCCACTCAAACATAGCAATTTTTTTACCCGGCCGGAAAAATGGATTTAATTCAAAAGCAAGGTGCCTTACGAAAAAAGTGTATTAGGCAGAAAATGCTTAGAATCGTTCAAAAAATATGTGTGAATTTTTTCAGAATTTTTTCGAACACTTTATAATTTTTCAAAATTTGGCTAAAAAAAAAAAAATCTAAAAAAAATCACACGTACTCTTTGGACAATTCTAAGCATTTTTGCCATATAAAATTTTTTCGTTCAGCACCTTGGTTTTATGTAAAAACTGTTTTTCCTACCGCGAATTGATTTATGCAAAAACGCCCCAAGTCGCACTACGCCCTTCTTGCACGCAACCCTTTAAACAGTATATATATATTGCTCTACCATATTCTGTGATCGAAATTGGAAGTTTAAATTAAGTACACATATATTTGAGGACCCAAGCTTTTCAAAAAAGCGATGGGCGCAAAAACGCCCTAAGTCGACTTAGGGCGTTAATGCACGCAACGCTTCAATTGAGTGTTACCTTTTCTTTTTCTTTTACAATTAATAAACAAATTGCGTTGCTCTGTAATTAAAGTTTATTTTATTATTTTATATTCTTTACTTATTTTAACTTTCCTCCCTGTAATTAAAGAAACGACAATTAATGTTCATTAATTACAATTCTTTATAGAAACTCTTCTATTGAACGGCTGCACACGACAGTTATCTTCTTATGCTAATCTGCTTTCGACATGCAGTCTAATTCGCCGTATTTCAACAGTTATTTACTTATGATAATATACTCTCTTTCACTTAGCTATTACTTCTTAACCCTTAACTAACTGAAGAAAATACCTTTTCCTTTATATCTACCCCCGTGGAGAAGAAAATTTAAAAAAAAAATTTCATTGCAGCAATCTTCATCTCCTGATACTTCTTTTTCTTTAGATTTTGACGAAGAAGACAGCGGGACAAGTTTTGTTATGTGGAACAAGTTCGATTCGAATTTCTTATGACCTGTATCTACTCTATATATCGACTTTGATATCTTTTCAATAATTCTGTACGGTCCAATTTTCAATTCATCCAGCTTTTTCCTATTTAGCCTGTTCCCATTTTCAACATAAACCTCATCTCCTACGTTAAATTCGTAGTCCTGTCTATTTTTATCAAAAAGTTGTTTGTTGTAAATATGGGATTTAATTATGTTCTCCACTGCGATTTTCTTATCCTGGGTCCAGTCATTATAACTTTTCTTTATTTTCAGTTCATTTGGCAAGATTGACACGTCTGTACCGTATAATAAATATTTAGGAGCGAACTTTGTGACTGTGTGTTCTGTTTCGTTATACTTGTCGACACATTCTTGGGCTATTGTCGTCCAAGCTCTTTTTCCATTTTTTTCATTTAACCTGCACCTAATTTTGTTTACCAGAGTTTGGTTCAGCCTTTCGTTCAAGCCGTTCGAAAATGGAGCATTAACGGCAGTGAACAGTATTGGTATTGATTTTGCTTTCAAGAAGTTTTTGAATTCCAAAGAGTTAATTCCAGGATACTGATTCGTCAAAACAATTCCAATGTCTTCAGTTTCTGTTATTTTTGTCACCAATTTGATGAAATCATGTGCAGTTTGAGTTCTGGACGTCACTATTACTGCATATCTCGTGAAGTGATCAACGAGAAGGTGTAAATATCTTTTCGTCGATCTGGATCCTCCAAAGCCTCCTACCGTGTCTATCGAAACTATCTCGAACGGTTTTTTTGCAGGACCTAGATGTGGCATAACTCCAATTTTATTCTGGCCTCTTGATTTGTTTTTAATACAAGTTTCACAGCTTTCGCACGTATTTTTTATGTTTTTGATGAGATTTCTTGACGTGTACAATGGACTTATTTGTGTTTGTAGTTGTTTAATGCCAATATGGCAAACATTTTTATGGATGTCTTGAATCAGTTTTATGCTGAATTTTTCTGTCATAATAATTTTATCTCTTTTTTTTGTTCTTTTAAAGTATACATTATTTTTTTTATCAGTTTTCCTTTTTTTTAAAAAATTTTTACTTTCGTGTTTTGATCATCTATAATATCTTCTAATTTTGTTAAATTAACTATCTTAAGCTGTTCATCTTTGTTTTCATTAGCTTCCAAAACTGGGTTTCTAGACAAGCAGTCGGCTTCTAAATTTTCTTTTCCTGGATTTTATATTATTTTGAAATCATATTGGGATAAATAATAGGTTAAATCGCCAAGCTCTTCATCTGGTCTTGATTTGATGTTCATATTCGCCAAGGGTTTATGATCAGTGTATACTATGAATGATTTACCCATTAGCCAATATTGCCTAACTGCTTCCTTGATTGCAAGGCACTCCAAATAGATAGCTTTTTTCTTCTTTTGAGCCTCATTTAATTTTTAGAAAAATAGGCCACTGGTTTTTCCTTTCCATTAAAAACAGCTACTATTCCTTCCAAAGATGCGTCTGTATAGATTGTAATTGGCAATTTTTGGTCGAAGATTTCTAACACTGGCTGTGTACATAATAGCCCTTTTATTTTCTCACATGCTTCTTGACACTTTTCACACCAAACGAACTTGGTGTTTTTTCTCAGCAATTTATGCAATGGTTCCAGTATAACTGCAATGTTCGGTATATATTCATGGTAAAAATTAATTTTCCCTAGAAACTGCCTGACATTCTTCTGATTCTTTGGAACAGGGAAGTCTCTTATGGATATGAAATTATCTTTTATGGGTCTAATTGAATTATCTTGTATGATGTGACCCAAGTATTTGACACAGTTTGATGCAAAAATGCATTTTGTAAACTTTAACCTGAAACCTTCATTCTTTAGTGCTTGCAACAATTGACTCACATGATCTATATGTTCAGTGAAATTTTCGGAAAATATTAAAATATCGTCGATATAGTTGACAGCAAAATTTGATAATCCATATTTTCTTAATATATTGCTTAATATTCTCTGGAATATTGCAGGTGAGGTTTTTAATCCAAAAGGTAGACACGTCCATTGGTAGTGTCCCTCTTGAGTTATAAATGCCGTTTTCCTTTTGTCTTCAATTCGTAGGAGAATGGACCAGAATGCCGAATCGATATCTAATGCGGTAAAATATTTACAATTCCTTGTCTTGAATACAAGGTCATCAATGAGTGGGAACGGCTGTGCTTGGTGTATTACTATTTTATTAAGGTCTCTGAAGTCAATACAGAGTCTGGATCTTTTGTTCTCTTCTCTTTCAAACGCCAAGGTTACAGGTGCAGCGAATGGGCTGTAAGACTCTTCTATTAGTTTTCTATCCAACAGTTTTGAAATTTGATCTTCAATTTCCTTTTTATCTTCCACTGTACACCTATATTGCCTCTTACTGCAATATACTAGCAGGTCTATTCTTGCTTCATATTGTTTAACTTTTCCAACGTTATATTTATCCTTAGCGAATATTGACTTACGAGGGGTCTAACAAAAGTTCGCTTAGTTGAATTAAAAAACTTTTAAATTTATTTTTTTAAAGTTATAACTTTATTCTTCATCTATTTGTATTTTTTCAACGTAATCGCCATTTATTTTGATACATTTTTGAAGTCGATAAATCCATATTGAAAAACAAGCTCCAAAATCGGCTTGTTGCAGTTTTGTAATTTCATCATTAACCGCATTTATTATCTCCTCATTGCTGTTGAAGACTCTCCCTCTAAATTTTTTTTTTATTTTTGGAAACAACCAGAAGTCACAAAGCGCTAGATCTGGCAAATAAATTGCTGGACGAATTTCTTCGACGTCTGAAAGCGCAATAAAATCGGTGGTTTTTTCAGCAGTTTGCGCTGGCGTGTTATCGTGATGTAGAAAGTAGCGGCGTAGCTCCTTTTTTTGGCGTTTTCCCAAAAAACTTTGGAAAACTTTTGGTAAGCAGGTTTCAGTATACCACTTAGCAGTAACCGTCTGACCTTTTTTCAAAGGAATAGCAGCTACAACTTTCTCTCTGGTGAAGTATACTGACATCATTACTTTTGTTGCTGACTTTTTTTTGCTTTACTTTAGCAGGTGAACTTGCACTTTCTGGGCTCCATACCATGGATTGTTGTTTGGTTTCAGGGTCGTACTTCTAAAACCATGTTTCATCACCTGTTACGATTTTCTTGAAGGTGTTAGATCCTCCGTTTTTGAATTTTTGAAGGAAACACTTAGCAAAACGCACACATGCCTCTTTTTGAGCATCACTTAAAATTCTAGAAACCCATCGTGCAGATTTCTCCGCGTATCCAAGATCATTTTTTAATATTTGCGATACAGCCATGGCATTCAAGCCCAGTTCCTCAGCAATGATTTCCTGGGTCAATCTTGGATCTTTTTCAATTTTAGACTTAACCAGCGCTACACAATCATAATCAGTCAAAGATTTTGGGCGGCCTTCTCGAGGTTCGTCCCCCACAGAAAAATGACCTGTCTAGAATCTTCGGGACCACTTTGAAATAGTCACGAGGGATGGCGCATTAACTTCAAATGCTATTTGGCATTCATTAAATATTTCCATAGGCTTGAGCTTACGTCGAAGTCCAAAAAGAATAGCAAACCGAATCTCTTACTGCGTTGGCATTGGAATATCTGTTGACATCGTTTCACGAATTTTACGTTTTCTTCTCTCCGGTTTGACCGATCTTTCTGAAAATTAAAATGATATATCGTAAGACTATAACAAATAATACGCAATTTTTTGATTTACTAAAAATTTATAACATGACACCAACTAAGCGAACTTTTGTTAGGCCCTACGTATATGTCTCAATTAACTTCATTATTTCTGATTTTTGATGAAGTGTTAGGTGTTCCATTTTTAGTTCAAAATTTTTATCGTTTAAATGCTCATTAAAGTTTTTTAAACACTTATTTTTAGGAAAACTGTCTACTCCCTTAACTTCATCTGTAAAATTTTCTTGTAATTCATTTTTGCAAATTTTTGAATTTTCCTTTAAAATATCATTATACAGGGTGGCTGATTCGAAGTATTACCAATTCAAAAGACTATATTTTCAGTTTCCATGCACAGATTTTATTGATTAAACGCTATAATTGTTGGGAAATGTTCAAATTTTAAGAATCTACTTGAGATTTTCGATATGGCCACCTTTGGCCTTAACAATGGCCCGTAGACGGTCGAAGAACGAGTCGCATGCTGCACGAATTTGATTTTGTGGAAGTTTGCGCCATTCTCGTTGAAGGGCCACTTTTAGCGCATCAACGCTCTGGTATTTTTTAGTCAAGACCTTCCTGTCCAACATACCCCAGATTGAGAAATCCAGCGGATTCGCATCAGGCGAATTTGAGAGCCATTGTTGAGCAGAAACGAAGCTAGGAACGTTTTTTTCTAACCATTCTTGATTCACACGAGCTTTGTGTGACGGTGCCGAGTCTTGTTGGAATGTCCATGGCTTGCGACCGAAATGTTTGCGTGCCCACGGTAGTAAAGCTCCCTCCAACACTGATTCACGATACACCTGGGCGTTTACTCTGACGCCAGCGGCCAAAAAAACGAGTGGTGAGCGCCCATCAGCAGTAACTGCAGCCCAAACCATCACATGCGGTGGTGCCTGCGTCCTGGTGGCCAAATGAACATTCAAATTTTCGTAGGACCTCTCTGTCAAGTAAACCCGATCATTTTGTTTGTTTACATATTGCTGGATACAGTAATTTTTCTCATCAGAGAAGACAATTTGTGACAGATTTCCGGCAGCGTGCAAGCGCAACAACTCCTTGGCTCTATCGAGCCTAACTTTTTTTTGAGCAGGAGTGAGATCATGCGCCTTTTGGAACTTGAGGACCTTTAGTCCGAGCTTGTTTGACAATATGTGTTGCATTCGTTCACGCGATATTTTCAGCTCGGCAGCCATTTGTCTGCCACTGCGTCTCGGATTTCGCTCAATTCTGGCCTTCACCTTTCGAACCATTTCTGGTGATGTTGCAGTTATTTTCCGACCACCACCATGTCGTTTGGCAACGCTGCCGGTACCATTGTAACGTGTTATGGTCCGATACACAAACATTTTATTCACTTTTAAATGTTTCAGCTCACGAACAATTGCTGGTTGCGATTTTCCAGCCAAATAAAGAGCAATCACACTATTACGTTTGAATTCCATTTCGAAAATTTTTTATTTTCAATAAATTGACGCGTAAATGCTTTTGGTTACTTGTTGACAATAGAATGAACTAACATCATGCCAATTTTTAGACAGCTGTCATGTTCCATCTGTCAGATAAGTCTATCTGAAGTTGGTAACAGTTCGAATCAGCCACCCTGTAATTTGAAGAATTTTCCTCAATTTTTTTATTTTTGTAATCATTATTATCTTCTAATTTTTGAGTAACCCTTAGATTCTCATCATGAATTAATTAAAATTTTTTTATCATGTCTAAACCGATTAGGAAATCATATTTAAAGTGTTTATTATCTATTATGTAAACATCAACTTCATCCTTAATATCAAAAATTTTAATATCTAAATTTATCAAACCACTAGCTTTACTAACACCATTAATTGTTTTTAATTCTGCATAATTCACATTTCCTGTTTTGTTTTTGATTTTTAATAGTTTTGAATTGATAAGCGAAATATAAGAGCCGGAATCATAAATACCCATTATTTCTAGTTTATCTTTCAATTGTAGTTTGACTTTTATCAATGGTGTTACTAGTAGTTTTTTTGTTCATTTTCATTCAATTCAGCTTCGATTGTAGAATTATTAACATATTGAAATCCATTTTTATTTTAAAATTCACTTTTTCTTTTGAACCAACATGAATCTTCAGGGTGAAACCTATTACCTTTGTTTAATTTCTTACAAATTTTGAATGGATCTTGCCCTTCATGTTTAATTTTTGAGGTTATGGTTATATTCCTGTTTCTATTTTTAAAATTTTTATTTCTATTTGCCAAATGTTCATGGTTACTTATCTCATTGAATAACTTTAACTTCTTCCCTATCAATTTTATTTATAATATATTCTGGTAAACCAGCTGCGATCATATCAACGAGGGTTCCAGCATCTACAGTTCTCCGCATGTCTAAAATAAGTTTTTCTTTTCTAAGTGCGTAGTCTAGCAATGATCCCTCTTTGTATTTATAAGACAAAGCATAAATTACAGGATTCCATCCTTTGTTAGCGAAAGTTTCACAAATTTTTTTTCTCCAAATAGCCCATTCTGAATCAACTGTTAGTTTTATAACCATAGAACTGTACCAGTCTATGCAAGAACTATCCATAAATAATCTCAGAATTTAAATTTTTTTGCTGTCATTAGATATTCCAAACCGTGTACATTCTTTTTCAAAAGTATACATCCACAAATTTGCATTGGTATTTTTGCTTGTAAACTTTTCGATTACAAACTTTTCTGCAATCGTTTTTAGGTTGTCTTCCCTAGTCTTTTGTGTATTTTCTACTAACTTTGATAGAATTTCACTTAGGGCTGTATCCTCATTATAACTAGCAGTAGATTGTTTGCTGGTAGTTTCCTCTAATATTTCATCACCAAATTTCATGTTGCCAGCTTCATCTACATTAGGGTTATTAAAAAAAAAAAAATTTTCCAATTTCTTAGATGTACTTTGGCATCACGTTCTACATCATGTAGAATATCCCATGAATTTTTTCAGATTTTTAAATTCATTTTTAAAGGTGGCTCAAAGCAAATATATATTTTATTATTTTTTTTTTTTTAGCATTAATTATAAAATGTTGTCAAACAATTTGAAAAATTTTTAGAGTAACTTAAAAACATTAATTTTGTTTGTTTTTTAATGAACTTTAAAATCTACGTTGTAATTTTAACAAAAAAAAAATTTTACATCTCTTAAAAAACGAAAAACTGCTTTAAAAAGGCGAAATTTGACGGATTTTCAAAGAAAAAAGTCATCGTGCTTTAAACGAAATGAACATTTTTTAATTTACAAGCTCTCATTCGAAAGCGCTCTTAAAAACCTTCAAGATAAGAGATGTTAAGACTTTTTTGGGCCAGCGGACTCGATGATATAACGTTTGAAACATAGTGATGCAACCCCGTGTAAGGCAAAACGCTTTTTTACTCAAGAGGGAGGCATCTTACGAAAAAAGTGCACATGGCATAAAATGCTTAGAATCATCCAAGGAACAAGTGTGAATTGTTTTGTTTTTTTTTAAATTTATTAAAAATGACGTTAAAAAAAAATGTTTTTCTAAAAACAAATAAAAAAAAAAAACAAACAATTCACACTCTTAGATGCCTTCCTCTTGAGTAAAAAAGCGTTTTGCCTTTCACGGGGCTGCATTACTATGTTTCAAACGTTATATCATCGAGCCTGCTGGCCCAAAAAAGTCTTAACATGTCTTGTCTTGAAGGTTTTTAAGAGCGCTTTCGAATGAGATCTTGTAAATTAAAAAATCTTCATTTCGTTTAAGGCACGATGACTTTTTTCTTTGAAAAACCGTTAAATTTCGCTTTTTTAAAGCAGTTTTTCGTTTTTTAAGAGGTGTAAAAATTTTTTTTTTTTGTCAAAATTACGACGTAGATTTTAAAGTTCATTAAAAAACAAACAAAATGAATGTTTTTAAGTACTCTAAAAAAATTTTTTCAATTTGTTTGCCAACATTTTATAATTAATGCTAAAAAAAAAAAATAATAAAATATATTTTTGCTTTGAGCCACCTTTAAAAATGCATTTAAAAATCTGAAAAAATTCATGGTATATTCTGTCATGATGTAAAACGTGATGCCAAAGTATATCTAAGAAATTGGAAAAAAAATTTTTTTTGAACAGCCCTAATCTATATATGTATATTTTTTTTATCTCTGCGGTCAGTATTATCCATACTTTTCTGAATTGATTCCTTTTTTTTAGGCTATTCTTTACCATTTTATAAGTTGGCGTCTTAGCAACCTCAGTATGCAAACTTATATGCTGAGAATGTTCTGGGATTAAAAATATTCTGCCATCTTCTGTAGTAAGCCAGGTTATGGTTAACACGTTCGATTTACCATCCGACGAAGTTTTCACTGCAAACTCAAACTGAAGTTTTTCCATCGCCGCAATTGTTCTTACAAACAAATTGTCGTTTTATAAGATTAATTAATTGATTGTTACCTTTTCTTTTACAATTAATAAACAAGTTGCGTTGCTCTGTAATTAAAGTTTATTTTATTATTTTATATTCTTTACTTATTTTAACTTTCCTACCTGTAATTAAAGAAACGACAATTAATGTTCATTAATTACAATTCTTTATAGAAACTCTTCTATTGAACGGCTGTAAACGACAGTTATCTTCTTATGCTTATCTGCTTTCAACAGTTATTTACTTATGATAATATAATATAAAATCTTGTTTTTGAAATTTTAGGTTAGAGTATCTTAATAAACATACTTATGTGATAGAGCAATTCTGAGAACGGATTCGGGTTTAGCACAGACAAAAATGATTTATGTACATAAATTGTAAAATATCGTCGGCTTAATGAGAAACTGTGCTAAGTACATTTTTGGGTCAAAGTGACTTTTCTATGCCATTCGAAACATCTGGCAACATCTCGTTGATTCCCTTTATTGACATCTCGAACTGTCAAGTATTTTCGTGAAGTTTCTTTTCATTTGTTCTTGTTTTTCGTCACACTGCCCTCCTCTTCAATTTGTTCGTCCCGAACAAGATATTCACTGTCGCCTCCATATGGCGTTAGTCTTTCAATGTGTACCACTTTTAATTTACCTTTGTTCCCGGGGTATTTTTGGATTCGATACACAATATCGGTTATCCTTGTGACGATTCGGTAAGGTCCCTCCCAATGAGTCTGTAATTTAGGGGACAAGCCTCGTTTTCGTTGTGGGTTGTGTAGCAGCACTAAATGACCTTCTTTGAACTCTTCAGTATTTGCTCGCAGATCATATCGAGCTTTCATCTTGTCGCTAGCCAATTGAGTACGTCTCCTGATAAGCTCGTGTATATTAGCCAGTTCTTCTCTTTTTCGCGACATGTAATCGTCAGCATGGGTTGTTTCTGGGACAACGCTTACTCCGTACTTCAAATCTGCTGGAAGCCTTAAGTCCGTACCAAAAATGGCTTTTGCTGGCGTGACTGTAGTGGAATCGTGTATCGACGAACGATAAGCCATCAGAAACATTGGTAGACGCTCATCCCAATCTTTTTGTGCTTTATCGACAACCTTTTTCAGATGCTCCTCTAGAGTACGGTTGAACCTTTCGACCATGCCATCGGACTGAGGATGCAATGCTGTGGTACGTGTCTTCTATATTTCAAGCATGCCACAAACCTCCTTAAAAAGTGCCGACTCAAAATTTTGTCCTTGGTCGGAATGCAATTCAAGTGGAGCTCCATATCGACATGCCCAATTTTTGATAAAAATGTCTGCCACTGTTTTTGCTTCTTGATTGGGAATGGGATATACTTCTGCCCACTTACTGAAGTAATCAATTACCACAAGGATGTATTTATTTCCTGCATTGCTGATTGGGAAAGGTCCAGCCATGGCTATCCTCTCAAAGGGAGCTCCAACGTTATACTGATGCGTTTTCTCTCGAGTTCGTTGCCTTGGTCCTTTAGCAATCGCACATTGATCAGAACGGCGGATCCAGTCAGCAACTGTTTCTTGGCACCCAACCCAATAAAACCGTTTCTTTATTTTCTCTGTGGTTTTTGTTATGCCCAGATGTCCACCACTCGTTCCATTGTGATAATCCTCGATTATTTCCTTAAATTTTGCCTTTGGAATAACCAACAACTTTAAGCGAATTTTGCCATCCTCGCTTTCCCATATTCGGTATAGACAACCATCATGCAACTCCAAGCTTTGCCATTGCGCCCAGTATGCTTTACAGATTTGGCTTTCACTTGAGATTTCTTGCCACGCCGCACAGTGGTCCCAAAGTGTGTTTTTTGTATCAAAATTGTTTGCCCGCTTGGGGACGCACTGTAGAAAGATTTCAATGATGAGGATTTGTAGGTAATTAAACAAGGAAAAAAATAAGCCACCGGTTTTTGGAAAAAAAATCGTTTCGACCTCTTTGCTGTGGGCTCAAAGTCGAAAGATCGAAAACCGAAAATTTTCAGAATTCTACCATTCGAAAACCAATCATATGATTGTTATGATTTTTTCTTTTAATGGATAGATATCTTGCCCGTCGAGGTTTTTAAAAACTTAATTTTTCAAAATTCCTTCGGCTTCATCCGGCATATTAAAAACCATAATAACTCGAGAACTATTGTTCCGATTTGAGTGATTTTTTTCGTGAATAGGTATGTTGCCTAGTAAAGTCCTGTTATAAAATTTTTTCAATAGTCTTTCGGCTACGTCCGGGATATTAAAAATCCTAATGACTCGGGAAGCACTGAACTGATTCGGGTGATTTTTTTGTTAATGGTTAAATACGTTGCCCGGTAAGGTATCGTAGAATTTATTTGTTCAAAATTCCTTCGGCTTCGTCCGGTAAATTGAAAAGTTTTAATGAATCGGGAACAATTATTCTGATTCGAATGATTTTTGTTTTTGGATAGGTAGATATATTTCCTAGTAAGGTCATGTCGTATGCACTTTTCCGAAATTCCTTCGGTGGCTTCAGCGATATTAAAAAATAAAATAAATTACACCTCGTTACCTAACTTTCGGTACGTTTCGAGGTGACAACGGTTTGAATAAAGGAAAGAGTTCAATAGAATACGATAAACTTTTTTAGTTTTTTGATATCCCAGACGTTGCAGAAAATATTTTTAAAAAGAATACATTATAAAACTTTACTAGAAAACATGTATCCACCAGAAAAATATTTACCCAAATCGGTTCAATGTTTCCCGTCTTATTAAGATTTTTAATATCCCGGACGAAGCCGAAGGAATTTTTAAAAAATAAATGTTACAATACCTTACCGGGCAACGTTTTTAACCATTAACAAAAATCACCCTAATCTGTTCAGTGTTTCCCGAGTTAATAGGAATTTTAATATCCCGGACGTTGCCGAAAGACTTTTGAAAAAATTTTATAACAGGACTTTACTAGGCAACATATCTATCCACAAAAAAAAAAAATCACTCAAATCGGAACAATAGTTCTTGAGTTATTAAGGTTTTTAATATACCGGACGAAGCCAAAGGAATTTTGAAAAACTAAGTTTTTAAAAACCTTGGCGGGCAAGATATCTATCCATTAAAAAACAAATCATAAAAATTGGATGATTGGTTTTCGAATGGTAGAATTCTGAAAATTTTCGGTTTTCGACTTTGAGCCTACAGCAAAGAGGTCGAAACGATTTTTTTTCCTTGCTTAATTACCTACAAACCCTCATCATTGAAATCTTTCTACAGTGCGTCCCCAAGCGGGCAAAAAATTTTGATATAAAAAACACACTTTGGGACCACTGTGCGCCGGTTTCCTGCCCAGCTCCTCATACTTAATTATAGTTGCCAAATCTGTATCACTGTGCTGGTCCCGTTGTATCTTCTCATTTGTCCACTTTTCTTCAAGCAAAACGTTCAAAAGGCGCACATCAATTGTTCCGTTCGTGAGCACTGGCCGCATTCAATTTTACATGGACGACGGGAAAGTGCATCTGCATTTCCATGCTGGCTTCCTTTGCGATGTTCTATGGTGAAATCATAGCTCTGCAAGCAAGTGCTGTCCATACAAGAACTTATGGAAGTGTTTTACGCATTCCATTACAGCCAGCAGCTTTCTCCGAGTTACGCAATAGTTCCTCTCAGGTTTCGACAAAATTTTGCTAAAATGTGCGACATTTTCTTGTCCATGGACGACTTGGGACAAAACTCCTCCAATACCATATCCACTCGCATCGGTGTCCAATACGCAAGTACTGGCGCTGTAGACAATAATTCTTTCAGCTTTTGGAATGTAGTTTCTTGTGTGCTACTCCATTCATTCGAATTTCCGATTTTTCCGTGTCAGCTCATGTAGACTGCCTGAGACGTTTGCGAAACCAGGAACAAAATGTCTGTAGTAAGTGCATAAGCCCAGAAAACTTCGAAACTCATGAAGATTAGATGGTCGTGGCCAATTTTTGACAGCTTTTATTTTATCCTCATCTGTGTGTATTCCTTCTGACGTTACCTTGTGTCTCAGATATTTGACTTCGCGCTGGAAATGTGAGCACTTTTTCGCACTTAATTTTAGCCCAGCTGCCTCTTAGCCCTCAAACACTTCCTCCAAGTTTTTCAAGTGGTCATCGAAATCGTTTCCCAGGATTATTATTTCATCGAGATACACTAAACAGGTCCTCCAATGTAGTCCTTTGAGAACTCGTTCTATTAACCGTTCGAACGTAGCTGGAGCGTTACAAAGACCAAACGGCATGACGTTGAACTGCCATAGACCATTTCCAATACTAAAGGCAGTTTTCTCCTTGTCTTTGTCATCTATTTCCACCTGCCAATATCCACTTTGTAAGTCCAGGGTGGAAAACCATGTTGCTCTAGATAACGTATCCAGTGTATCATCGATCCTGGGTAACGGGTAGCTGTCGTTTTTGGTGACGTCATTCAATTTTCTGTAATTCTCGACAAGTACGACTGGTGAACTCCACGGGCTTTCCGATGGTGCAATAATATTTTCTTGCGCCATTTCCTCTAGGAGGTTGACGAATTGGATGAAAATAACCTGTATCAATGCGATGTTTAACCACTGATGTTCGGCCATTATTTTCTCCTTTGGACGCAAATATCCGCCAATGCTTTTGCAGAATCTTTTTTGCTGTAGTTTTGTAATGGGCAGACAACTCCTTCGTCCATTCTTTCGTCAATGATTTTGTTAAAGTTGCACATTTTGTGTCCTGCTGGTCATTTTCACAATTTATAACAGCCGTAACTTTCTCACAATGCGCTATTAGTTCACCTTTTTGGATCCATTTCGGCTGATTTGTTGGATTCAAAATTCGTACCGGTATTTAGCTGTCCACTCTTGGTTTAACTAGGGTCTTTCCAATAATCAGGTCTTTCTTTAAATTTTTCTTATCTGCTTCCATTAGCCACAGATGGCTTGTCCCACAGTCTTCACTTGTTGTAGCCCAAATAATTTCTTCGATGTTGGGTTCAATTCGACAGCGCTCACTTATGTAGACTCTTGCAATTTTTAAATTTTGTCCACAGCCAATGTCCAAAGGCAACTCCACATTGGCATACCTTAACGTTTTTTTTTTAAGGTCCAAAGTGAACCTATGTCGAGTCATGAAATCCACGCCAATGATGACCTCATCGGTGATGTTTGCAACAATTAAATCATGTTCCACATTTTTGTTGCCGATAAGAATACTCGCTGTAACTTTTCCTACTATTTGCGCAATTTCTCCTGTCGCTGTTCTCAATTGGATCCCATTTAACGGCGTAACTCGTCGCCTATCAAATAAATCACTCCTCACAATTGAATGCGATGCGCCCATATCCAAAGTCAGCTCACATGTTCTTTCGTTGATTTTTCCACCGATGGTAAGGCTGTTGGAATTCCGGCAGAGCTTCGAAACTAAGACTATGGGGCAATCATATATGGGAGTCAGCTCACGCCCCGCTTTACTGACTCTCTTTGGTTTAACGACTGCTGTTCGTTACCATTTTCGCCATCGTTCACCTTATTTTCAATTTTTCTTCTTGGTGAACGTGATGCAGCTCGTTTACGACGTGAACGGCAGTCACGTGCTATGTGTCCCTGCTATCCACAATTATAGCACTTTCCACTGAAGCTACTGCTGGCAAACGATGCATTTTTATTTTCAGCCTCCACCTCCATCCGACGAGTTTTCAATGTTGGGCGGCATGACAATGCAATCGTCTACTGAGTGAGTGCAACCGTTACAGTTTCATTAAATGTTGTCTTCGGGCTCCTCATTGTCTCGCGTTTTGTCTCTGAGTCACGTATGCCGTCAATAAACGCCTCTATTTTGAATTTTTCAGCTACGACACTTAACTCGTCACGATAGGAAAGGTGTGCCAATCGTTCAATATCGGCAGCATACTCCTGCAAGGACTCACCAGATTTCTGGATACGAAATTCCAGTCTGTGAATCTTTTTCATGTGGTCACTGCAATATTTCCGCTGTAAAGCATCCATCACCGCCTTGTAATTTTTCTGCTCTGCCACTGGAACCGTTTGCAATACCTCTGCAGCTGCGCCTTTTAAAGCGATGATAAGCGCTGCTGCTGCGCTATCGTTATCCCAAAGATTATGAGTGGATGTTGTTTCGAATTGGAGCTTGAAAATACTGAATGGCGTTGTTCCATCGTATGTGGGTGCCTTAAGCCTCACTGCGCTGATTTCTCTTATCACTTGCGTTGTTGGGTCGTTTATTTCCAGCAATTGAATCCTTTTATTAACGTTTTCAAGATTATTTTCAACTTTTTCCTTGAAGGATTCAACGTCATCTCGCAACTCAGTCACTTTTGCTTCAAGGCCATTTACTATTTTTTCAACATCCGTATCAATTTGTGCATCTGCGTCGCGTTCTGACTTAAACTCTGACTTAAACTCTGATCAATTTCTTCCCGAACCGCCTGGATATTTTTATTCGTCTGCGGCGCGTTCTGACTTAAACTCTGATCAATTTCTTCCCGAACCGCCTGGATATCCGCCTTGATATTTTTGTTCAACTGCAGCCCGTTCTGATTTATTGTCTGCGTCATCGCCATTAACATTTGCTCGAACTTTGACATATCCACAACTTCACTACTTGCCACTGGTCCAGAAGCTTCCTCCACTTTCGATGTCTCTTCTGTTGAATTATGTGCAAAGTCAAACTCATCAATATTCACACCATCTTCTTCAAAAGCACTCCGCAATCGCTGCTGCAGTTCCAACTTTCTGCCAGCCGTTTGTAAATTCCGCTTTTCCAACTCTTTTTTAAGTTGTTCAATGATTAGACCTTCAAACTTAACCATTTTATTATTTTTTTTAAGAATTTTTAAGTGTGTTACTTAATGACATTTTTTTATATATAGAAAATTGATTTTTTAGTTGAACTTTTAGTCATATATTTGCAAAGATCGATTTACATATAAATCTATCAATGCATTTTTCTAACACATAATTATGACAAATCAAGGAACGGATTAAAAACACGGCTATAGTGACATATGTTTCGTCTTTCGCCACAAAGACTCATCAGACTATTTTTGTTGTAATTATAATTATATTTATTTTACTAAATTAATTATAATTGAAAAATTGCAAGTTTGAAAACTTTTTGTGGTTTTTGGTCTGGGCGGGAGTCGAACCAAGGATCTCCAGGTTGGTAGCAGCAGTCGTTACCACTACACCAGCCTTGCCCTGCTGCGAAGCCGACTTTTGCCAGTTTTGTTTGTGTGTTAATACGTATTGATATATCATAATTGTTGTTTGTGTTATTTATTGATATTTGGTATAGTTGTTCCTTTGGAACAAATTCAATACCGATTGCAGGTGTTTCCACCTTATCAGGGCGTGTTCTCCCAAATAACTTTTTAAGAATTTTTAAGTGTGTTACTTAATGACATTTTTTTATATATAGAAAATTGATTTTTTAGTTGAACTTTTAGTCATATATTTGCAAAGATCGATTTACATATAAATCTATCAATGCATTTTTCTAACACATAATTATGACAAATCAAGGAACGGATTAAAAACACGGCTATAGTGACATATGTTTCGTCTTTCGCCACAAAGACTCATCAGACTATTTTTGTTGTAATTATAATTATATTTATTTTACTAAATTAATTATAATTGAAAAATTGCAAGTTTGAAAACTTTTTGTGGTTTTTGGTCTGGGCGGGAGTCGAACCAAGGATCTCCAGGTTGGTAGCAGCAGTCGTTACCACTACACCAGCCTTGCCCTGCTGCGAAGCCGACTTTTGCCAGTTTTGTTTGTGTGTTAATACGTATTGATATATCATAATTGTTGTTTGTGTTATTTATTGATATTTGGTATAGTTGTTCCTTTGGAACAAATTCAATACCGATTGCAGGTGTTTCCACCTTATCAGGGCGTGTTCTCCCAAATAACTTTTTAAGAATTTTTAAGTGTGTTACTTAATGACATTTTTTTATATATAGAAAATTGATTTTTTAGTTGAACTTTTAGTCATATATTTGCAAAGATCGATTTACATATAAATCTATCAATGCATTTTTCTAACACATAATTATGACAAATCAAGGAACGGATTAAAAACACGGCTATAGTGACATATGTTTCGTCTTTCGCCACAAAGACTCATCAGACTATTTTTGTTGTAATTATAATTATATTTATTTTACTAAATTAATTATAATTGAAAAATTGCAAGTTTGAAAACTTTTTGTGGTTTTTGGTCTGGGCGGGAGTCGAACCAAGGATCTCCAGGTTGGTAGCAGCAGTCGTTACCACTACACCAGCCTTGCCCTGCTGCGAAGCCGACTTTTGCCAGTTTTGTTTGTGTGTTAATACGTATTGATATATCATAATTGTTGTTTGTGTTATTTATTGATATTTGGTATAGTTGTTCCTTTGGAACAAATTCAATACCGATTGCAGGTGTTTCCACCTTATCAGGGCGTGTTAGAAAAATGCATTGATAGATTTATATGTAAATCGATCTTTGCAAATATATGACTAAAAGTTCAACTAAAAAATCAATTTTCTATTATTTTTTTTATTAATTGCAAATTCTTCTTACACAATCCCACTTCTGACACCAATTTTTACGAAATTTCCTGTCTCTATGACGATAATTTCGGTCTCTTACAGTTTTTTGAGTTCGATCACTGGATTGTGTAGCAATCAAAAACACACACACTTTATTAAGTTATAAAATGGTTTATTTAAATTATAAATGTTTATTTTCACACGGTACAATTGTTTATTTCACTATATATTGCATTCAAAATCTAATATTACAATTAGCACTTTAATTACTTTCACTGGCACTGTGTGTACAACCTTTTCGCTTTATTGCTTAAAATCAACTGTGTTCAACTCTCATGAACAGCTCCTTTTATACCCATATGAACGTTCTAGAATTGCATTAGCGAAACATCTGGCAACATCTCGTTTATTCCCTCCTCACAATTGTATTACTTTCGTGACATCACTTGGCATCACTGTTTTTATTGACATCTCGAACTGTTAAGTATTTTCGTGAAGTTTCTTTTCATATGTTCTTGTTTTTCGTCACAATATTGTCACGGATGAAATGATGTTTAATGTCGATGTGTTTTGATCTTTTGCTTTCTGTGTTCTTGACCATACCAATGCAGCCTACATTATCTTCAAACATTAGTAGTGTCGATTTTTCTGTCATTATCTTCAAGTCAATCAAAACACCTCGAATCCACAGTCCTTCAGCAATAGCTTGACTCAGAGCAATGTACTCGGCTTCACTCGATGATGTTTCAACCACAGTTTGCTTTCGACTTTTTTAAGATACTGGACAGCCATAAACCAAAAATACAAAACCGCTTACCGATTTCCTATCTATAGTATCCGAGGCCCAGTCAGAATGTGAATAGCCAATAAGTTCGGCAAAATCGGCTTTTGTTGTTGGAATCTTCCCATATAGCCCACATGATAGCATATATCTGGACGTACACTTAACATCAGATACATCAAGCTGCCTAAGAGTTCACGATATGGCTTATCAGTATGGTCTGCATCACCCAAGGAAAGCTGCAAACCCTTTTCCATCGGCGTTTTTACAGGATTGCAATCTGCCATACCGAATTTTTCCCAAGATTCCATCAATGTGACTTTTCGTCTCATCTTGAGAACTCCGCTTTGCTGATCATAATCAATTTTGGTTCCAAGATAACATCTCAAAGGGCCGAAAGTTTCTTCCAAGTTTCTTTTTCAGTTTTTCAATCGATTCCAAATTACTTCCAGATATAAGAACGTCATCAACATATAAAATTAAGTACAGTACGTTTGTAGTAGTAAATTTGAAATACAAGCAATAATCATGCTTAGAACGTTCGAAGCCATATTCCAACAGAAATTAATTGAGCTTCTCGTTCCGACATCTAGCGCTTTGCTTAAGACCATATAACGATTTTTGAAGTTTACATACCAAGCCATGAGATGCTTCCAATCGTTCGGGGATTTCCATGAAAATGTTTTCTTTCAATGTGTCATACAAAAAGGCTGTTTTGACGTCCAGTTGATGTAAAAAGTATCCTTTTTGGACACTTATCGCCAATACAATCCGGACAGTTGTCAACTTTGCCACAAGAGCGTATGTTTCCTCGTAATCAATTCCAGCCTTCTGTTGGAAACCTTTTGCAACCAATCTTGCTTTATGGCGTATTGGAAGTTCCATTTTGATTTGAGTAACTTGACATTGGGTGGACGTGGAACTAACTCTCAAACGCTGTTTTTATTCATCGAATGAAGCTCTTCATTAACAGCTTTCATCCAAAGTTGTTTATCCGATCTCTTACCAATATCAGCATACGAAAGCGGCTCATGTGGTTCATCTAAAATAGCAGAAATATACTGCATAAGCCTGTTTTTAATTCTTTCTCTTCAGCGAGGTTGCATTTCATTGTCTTGAACATCAGGACCACAAATTTCTTGTTCATCAGGACCACCAGTTTCACTTTCATGATAGAACTCGTCAACACCAGAGTTCTCATCTTCATCTTCAAATTCACCACTGCCACTATCTTCATCTTGATCTTCACTAGAAGGAGTTATATCAGGGCAGAAATCAGCACCATCAGAACCATCATCTTCTTCACCCTCTTGCTGGTTGGTTACGTCGATCATCAAAAAGTTTTGGCCTTGATTTGATGATTTGTTTTGGAGTTTAAACGGGTAAATTAGTTCGTTAAAGCGAACATCTCTTGCGATAAAAATCTAATGCTTTCATTATATTTGCACCTTCTTTTTGAAAAGTACGACATCGCCAGAAAATTTTATTGCTATTCCCATAGATGTCAGTTTGGGAACTGATAGTAAATTATCTCGAAGATTTGGAATGAATAAAACATCTTTAATTGTAACGTGGACGCCGCTTGACCAACCTTTAATGCATCATATTGAATTTGCCTGAATGCATTCCTTCTCTTTAGCCACACCGATGACGACAGAATTCCGCAAATCTTCCAATATTGAAAAACACCATTTAGAATTGCACATTCAACGTTTTGTGCTCAGTGCTTGATAACAGTGAGGTCATAAAACAAATTGATTTGAAGTGCGATTCCACGTTGCTTTGCTTTGCTGCAATCCTTCTTCATATGGCCTCGTCTCTTGCATCTATGACATATGCCAGTGAATTTCTTATGTTCTCCAGAAAACGCTGCAAATTTATCAGTTTCCGTTTGACCACTATCCCTGTCTATTCGTTTAGCTTCTTCAGCCAAAAGTCGCTGCTTCACCAGGTCCACTGTAAGATCTTCTTCGCTCAAATTTTCAAGAGCAGTAACAACTCGGTCAAAAACATCGGGTAGGGTTGCAAATAATTGCGCCACAATATCATTTTCAGTAACGGTTGCTCCGGATGATTTTAGTTTCCGTATAAGCTCATCGAAAACCAAAAAATGTTTGCGTAAGTCTTCATTTTTCTTCATTTTTAAATTTGCTAACTGCTTCCGTACCAATGTCTGACTTGAAACAGACTTCTTCGCAAATGTGCATTCTAATGCTGCCCACATCTCTTTCGATGTGTTCTTCTCTCGAATATATTCCAGGTATTCATCAGCAATCAAGCTGACCAAAACTGATTTCGCCTTTTTATCCTTTTTGCTGAACTGCTGTGCCAAGTTTTGCTCTGCTGGAGGAGCCTCCTTAATGACATCAAGGAGGTCCAGTGCATCTAAATGTAGCTGCACGCCAAACTCCAATTTTCAAAATTTTGTCCATGGAACTGCAAGATTCCGTGAGACGATTCCTTCTTGCTATCGCCCATAACCTCTTGTAAATTAAATGTTAGCAGTAGAAGTTATTTTATATTAAAATTATGTTATATTGTTCTCAAGGTTTTTGGTAGAAGTGAAAAAATTTGAAAAATTTCTAAAATCTACTGATAGACTTGTTTGTGATTGCTATGAACATAAATAACACAGTACAAAAAATTCAAGTACAAGCAACAAATAATAATAAAAATAGATTACTAAAAAAAATAATAATGTATTATAGCAAGAAACTACGAAATGATTAGTTACTCATATATAAATAAAAATATGATACCTAATAATAAGCATTTATACGAGCGATGATTTGTAGGAGGAAAACGCGGCTCCGCCAACTTTCCTCCTCACAGTTTCGGCCGAAATGTGTGGCCGATTCATCGAAAATTGTGTCCAACGAATCGACCGCTGCACACGTGCTCGCGGTGGCCATATAAACAAAGTCGAGTTCCATTCATAAATGTTTTAATTGTACTTCAAGCCGATAATAATGTTTTTGAAATATCTCAAGTGGTTTGCGTTTTATTCAAAAAAAAACTTGTCAAGTCCGTATTAGAAAACCCTTTATAATATGTTATACTCTACTTGCTATAAGGCACCCACGGACTGAAAGTAGACGAAATATCGCAAGTACGCATGGATCCTCCCATACAAGTAAAACACGTTAAATGTTATTTCTTGAAAATGGTACAATATATTTTGATGAAATTTGGTATGCAGGTCTGGGTCTTAAGTATCTAAATCATAACGAAAAGTGGGCGTTGTTCAATAATTGCCACGCCTACCAAAGCAAAACTTTTGGTTAACGTTTCAGGCACAAAAAAAAAAATGGAATGAACTCTTTATTCTCATATGCAGACTTGTGTACTTTTTGACGCTGAGTCCGTCATCATCAGCAGAATTTTCATTATACCAGTAGGATTTCGAAATATTCTTGCTTAAAGTTGAAAAAAACGCTGTGTTCAGTCTTACAGCGTAGCTAAAAGAAAATGTTAAATTCTTTTTTATTAACGGCATCGAATAGCTACACTCTTCTTTATCAAAATATCCTTTCGGACTTTTCCAATATGACTGTTACTTTCCGAGTTATGATCCTTTGAAGTTATTTCAACCCCTATACAAAAGAAGAAATATTTTGGGTGCGTGGCATAGCCATTAACACATTGCATACCCTGCAACAGCTTTCAACTTATTTTGAGGGTTTTTTGGTCATAAATCAGTTTCGTTATTTGTATGCGGGCTGAAATACATTCTCTTCAAAGGATCATAAATCGGAAAGTAAGAGTCCTTTCGGAAAAGTCTGAAATTAAATTTTAATGCCATAACATAACACATGTACACAATAACATTACATTAAAAATTTTCTGAGGTTAGCTTTCAAGCTTTTTTTGTGATATGTGACCGCCCCCAGTTTGAAAGCTTATATTGAAAGAATTTTAAGGAAAAAAAACATTTATTTTTTCGTGCTTTAAATTGCATGCAGTTTTGTTTTCTTATATCTCCGCCATTTGACGTCCGATCAACAAGTATAGTATATCGTTGTAAATGTCTCCACATTTCATACATAGAAGTCATTTATCTCAGATTTTCTTTTCGACTAGTTGCACTCATTATCTCAGTTTCTTCCACCCTAAGGTGCCAAGGACACCTTTAAGTATTGAAGCCCTCAAAAAATCATAAAATTTATCTCTACGAATTTTCCTCAAATTGTTGTAATTGAAAAAGAACAGAACTGCATCGAATTTAGAGGCCGAAAAAAAAATGTTTTTTCCTTAAAATTCTTGCAATGTTATCTTTCAAACTGGGGGCGGTCATTCGAACTTTTTTTCTTGTGATACTATCTAATGTACATTTGTATATAGGGCACGGCCGCGTAAGACGAAGCTATACAACTTTTTTTTTTCTTTAAATCTCCCACTCATTTGCCCATATTTCATAAATTTACATCTAATTCTGTCAAAAAATACCATTTTAAAGTAAATAAGTTGATTTCAGGGGTGCTTTTTTCATAAAAACTTATTATTGCTTGTGAAAAGAAAAAAAAATAAAATTCCAAAAAAACAAGTCCCGAAGAGAAGGTAATAATTTGCTTTATTTTTATAGTATCAATGCAATTTTGATTTCCTCAGAGAGAAAATATTTGAAATTAATTATTTACATTAATATTTTGAAGGAAAACTAGTTTTTTATGCATATTTGTTGGCGATGAATTGTACCGCAAAAAAAAAAAACCAACGAAATATATTAAGAAGTTTCTTGCAGCGGAAGTTAGTGGGTAAAGTATTAAAATGCATTCACTTTTTTGAGTATTTTCAGTCTAGTTTCTGAATCCATTTTAAAATTATTTAAATAAAGCATCTACCATGGTGAACATAGCGACTAAATATGTATAACGTTACCAAAATTTTTTATTCAAAAATCATAAGTTATAGTTTTCTACTAAAATTTCGATGAGCTGTGTTGAAAGGGGTAGAAATTCCTTACAATAATTTAAATCAACCAACAAGAACTGGTGGCAGTGTTGACAACATCAAAAAAATTTTCCCCCTAAATGCAGTTCCAAAACCCCCTAAAATTGCACTGAGGACTTAAAAATCCCCCTAAAAATTTTCTAACAAAAAAAAGGTCGTTAGCGTTCAGAAAAATTTTTGAAAACTATGAAGTTTTTTAACGCAAAAACAAATATGCACATTTGTAAAGAAAATTAAGTTTAACAATCATAGACATTTGACAAACCATCCTATTTTATGTATAAAATTTTGTTGAATTTGTACGTATTGGTAAGAGAATGTATCTGGGTATGAGACGGGTTTTGTTTTTGAGCCATAACTTTTTATTGGTCAATAAGAAATGCACACAACTTTCTTCTGAAGGTCGTAGAAAGTTATTTCATTACATTCAAAAGTTATGGGCAATTTTCTAAGTTCTTTTTTTTTAGCAATTTAAATTTTTGTATCCGGGTATGAGACACCTAGAAAAATGCAATGAAAATCAGAAAATATGAAATAAAAACCATGACTGTGCATAAGCACAAACTTTTATTCATTTTGCGTTACACTAATATTGATATTTGATAGTTGCACTAGATTTTGGTTCGAAAGAAAAAATGTCCATATCGTTACGAATTTTGTATCCGGGTATGAGACACCTTTAAAAATAAAATTCAAATTAGAAAATACAAAATAAAAACACCATAACTGTACGTTAACACATGTATCATCACATACATGTCGATATTTGACAGTTGCACACGATTTGGGTTCGAAAAAAAAAGTGTCTCATGCCCGGATACATGACACTTTTTAAGAAAAGCTTAAAAGTAATGTTTTAACCATTTATATTTGCATTAACCCAAATTGTATCACAAAGTAGATATAAAACACTAAATACTAACGAATGACACTTCCCATTTCCAGTTGATTAAATCCAAAATATAACACTTTGAAACAGATCATAAAAAACTTTTTACAGTCGAGTTGCGACCTGAGGTGTATAACTTAAATAAGCAATAGATCTTTTCACTTCGGTGTTGGCTTAAAAACTTGGTCATAGTAAGAGCTTAGTTCGACAGTAGTCAGATTGGCGATATTAATTTTGCATCATAGAAAAAATTGACTGTCTCGTACCCGGAGGTGTCTCATATCCACATACATTCCCCTACTATTTATCTTAAAGCCTGTTTCCACCGTTGATTTAAAAGGTGATTTAAGGCAGTTTCTGGATTTAGCGCTAAATCTGGGCGTTGATCACATAATTTACCGTACAATAATTAATCTATTTCTGCTGAGATTTAACTAAATCTGTGCAGTAATTACAGCAAGACTACCGGTTGTAGCAATTTTGGACCTTGTGACAGCCCTGAACTTTGTCAATTGGCATTAAACACAAAGCAAATTGAAGATAAATATTAAGAAGAAAATGAAAGATAAGTTTAATTTTACTGCTTCTGACATTTACTGACAAAAATAAATCTGTTTAGGCCGGTGGAAACGGGTAGGATTTAACGATGTGATTAACTAATCTCAGCGTTTCTAAATCTTCACTGAAAACAGACTATTAGAGCAAAAAGCATTTGTTTATTATTAGCCGATTCAACGAGCAATTATTCAAAATTTACACTGAGGGTATTCCATAAAACGTCTAAATGCCTCGAAAACCTCGTAAACTCGTAATACTGAGTTGTCAAAATCAATATGAACTTTGACAGTTTTACGAGTTTACGAGGCTTTTACAAATTTTCAACAATACCTTTAGAAACATTTTTTTTTGTGGCGTGTAATACCAAACATTTCCCCTATTTCTATACAAAAAGTCTTAAGAAGAAATTTAGCAATCAACAATAATATTACAGACTAAACCAATTGGCCAATTATTGAAATTATAACATTGC
Source organism: Calliopum simillimum (assembly GCA_951812925.1). NCBI lineage: Eukaryota > Metazoa > Arthropoda > Insecta > Diptera > Lauxaniidae > Calliopum > Calliopum simillimum. Next base: position 78,928,202 of record OX638368.1, on the reverse strand, counting down.
TCTTCAGAAACAGCCACAGCAAAAATAGTCTCATGAATAAAGAAAAATCGGTGCATAAATGGCAAAGTTGCCTGTAAAAACCACTAAAAAATCCCCCCAATATTTTATAAAACCCCTAAAAAAAACCCCTAAGCATTTTAACCCCCTAAAAAAACCCCAGGGATGCTATTTTCCCCCTGAATTTAGGGGGCAAACCCCTAAGTTGTCAACACTGACTGGTGGATTGAAGAGGAAGTTACGGACATATATCACGCTAATTGCTATTTTGAGATCTATCCAAGTGCAAAGGATATCATAAATATTTCGTTCCTGACAGTCTTTTTGAAGCATCCCAGACAGCCTAGTAATATTGTTGTTACATGTACCAAATTTCATGCATCTACTTAGCTTAATCCATTCGGCCGCCAGTCAGGGCTCAACATAAAAATCTGAAAAAAACCAGGAAAAATTAATTTTCGATTTAAATTTTTTTGTTGAACCCAGACTGGCGTCCAGACGGATTCAGTTAGATGCATGGAATTTGGTACAGATAGCGACAATATCACTAAGCTGCATGAGACTAAAATTGGAAGTGGTCAGTTAATCTTCACGCATACTTCCCATGCAATGTTTCAACTAGCCAATATGAGAAGTAGGCGTGAACATTAACCGATCACGCTAATTAATCCTGATCAGAAGATGGCTCTCAGTATTATCTGTAACAAGTTTCAAGCAGGCAGCATAATCCGTTTGGGAGAAATCGTAATTTCAAAAAAAAAGATGTATCGAGGTCTTGGGGCAAAAAATTTGTAATGTAGTGTAAACGGGAACCGTCCAAGGAATGAAATTTTCACATATTTTTCATCTTTATCTATGTTGACTGTTTGGCTGTATTTGCCCTCAATTTATTTATGGAAATTCGTATAACGTTACCAACGCTTTTGCATAACGTTACCAACGTTGCTTTAACGTCTATTAATCCACCAAAAATAATTTTTTCAGCGCAATTTTAAATTCAATCGTAACTTTGATCCTTTATTTTCAAATTATAGGTGCTCAGGAAAATACATTACTAGATACGTAGACTTTTCAGAAAATGTGCACTGACCTCGAAAATTGCTTACAAAAAAAAATAACGTTACCAACGGCACTTATACTCTTATAACTCTAAAGCCATACGTGATAGACAAAAACTTTGTGCCTATGAAACATTAGTCTCAGAGAGCACTTGTTCCTTATGCACTTAAGGAATCATGATGTTTAATTATTTTTCGAGGAGATATGAGCAAAAATGTGCTTGTGAACGTTACGTTACCAATGGTGTCGTGCCCATATGTGACTTTTGTAAAACACTTGGGATTTGTGCGTATTTTTATACCCTACACCCGGGGTATATTCACTTCGTCCTTCCGTTTGTAACACAGAGAAAGAGGCTTAGCAGGCAGACCCTGAAATGAAGTTTTTTTTTTAAGTTTATTTAGACTAAAAACTTTTAAATCATGTAAATAAAAGCTTTTAAAAACTTAAAGTTTTTATCCATAAAGGGTTTTTTATAAAAGTTTTTTCAAAAAGTTTTTAAAAACTTTTATTTTTAAAAGTTTCCACATAAAAGTTTTTTCAAAAACTTTTTTGAGGAAAAAATACCTTGAAAAAAGCCCCGATGTAAAAAAATTTTATTGCACCAATCGATGGGGAAAGGTCGAAAATACATTTTGGACATGACTAGAGGACTCTCCGACCGCTCTAAGTGACCGATTTGGGCCCATTTTGGTGAAAAAATTTTATTACACCAATCGATGGGGAAAGGTCGAAAATAGATTTTGGACATGACCATGGGTGTCTCCGATCTCTCCAAGTGACCGATTTAGGTCCATTTTGGTGAAAAAAATTGTACTGCACGAATCGATGGGGAAAGGTTGAAAATAGATTTTGGACATGACCAGGGGTGTCCCCGATCCCTCTAAGTGACCGATTTGAGCCCATTTTGGAGAAAACATTTTATTGCACCAATCGACGGGGAAAGGTCGAAAATAGATTTTGGACATGATCAGGGTCATTTCCAATCCCTCTAAGTGACCTATTTGGGCCCATTTTGGTGAAAAATTTTTATTACACCAATCGATGGGAAAAGGTCGAAAATAGATTTTTGGACATTACAAGAGGTGTCCCCGCCGCCTCTAAGTTACCCATTTGGGACCATTTTGGTGAACAATTTTTACTGCACCAATCGATGGGGAAAGGTCGAAAATAGATTTTCGACATGGCCAGAGGAGTTCAAAACTAAAAGAAATATACACTTCAAATAGGTCATATTTTTTTTTTAAAAGGAAACACTATTAGAATACAATTACAATCATAACCCTTTTTTGCAACATATGTAGTTAATATTTCTGAATAACTCGGGAATATTGTCAAGCTTTCTGACAATTGCAAAATATAATTACAACCTTATTTGTGGTACATATATGTATATCTCTGCTACAAAATTTTAAATAGGAATTTTAATGTGAAATTTTCAGACATGTCTTTATAACGCTACCTACAAAAAAGGTTAAACTACATAAATAATAGCTCACTAAACCTACAGGTCAGACATTAGAAGCCAACCGTCGAAAGAAAAATTTTTAAGGCTTTTCCTTATACACACTCACATATGTATGTGGAAATTTTTTTTCTACATATGATCACTTGCAAATTCAGATTCAATAAAAAAATAATAGCAAAAGCAACAGCAGCGCCAGATGCAGTAGGTCATTTGAATGACCACTAACGAAATTTTAGCAATGTGCCAATAAACGGTCACAAGAGTGGCCGGAGGTACATTTTCCCATCGATTGGTGCAATAAATTTTTTTTACAAAACTGGGCCCAAAACGGTTACTTAGAGGTGTCGGGGACACCCCAGGTCATGTCCAAAATCTATTTTCGACCTTTCCCCATCGATTTGTGCAATAAAATTTTTTCACCAAAATGGACTCAAATCAGTTACTTAGAGGGGTCGGGGATACCCCTGGTCATGTCCAAAATCTATTTTCGACCTTTCCCCATCGATTGGTGCGATAAAAATTTTTCACCAAATTGGACTGAAATCGGTCACTTAGAGGGGTCGGGGATACCTCTGATCATGTCCAAAACTATTTTCGACCTTTTCCCAACGATTGGTGTAATAAAATTTTCTCACCAAAATGGGCCCAAAACGGTCACATTTTATCTTCCAGCTCTATAGATAAGGTCTGATGGCAGGTATAGAAAAGTATATATATTCTTGATCAGCGTCACCTCTTGAGTCGATATAGCCATGTCCGTCTGTCTGGCTGGCTGGGTGTGGAAATACATTTTTTGGGAAAACTAAGCAACATAATTCAATGAATTAAATGATTTTTCACAAATTTAAATGATTTTAATTTTGCTTTTTAAGACTGCTATTTTTGAAGTTACAAGTTCGTATTAATGGAATAATTCAATGAAATTTGGTACTCTGAATCCGACATCAAAGTTAGCTCTGGGGATTGAAAATGAGCGAAATCGGTCAATGGACACGCCTACTGCCCATACAAAGATTATGTTCAAAACGCAATATTAAGAGCATTATTTGAGACAACGCAAGCAAAAAAAACATAATTACTACGGATAGTAAATACAAGCTCTGAGCAAAAACTAGGCGAATAAGGACTTGAGGGCGTGGCAGCTCCAACATAAGCAAAAGGTTTAAAATGCTATACAGAAACTAATGCTATACTAAAAACAATAAAGGCAAGCTCTGACAAAAACTAGATAAATTCGGACAAGAGGGCGTGGCACCTTCCACATAAGCAAAAGCTTAAAAATGCTATACTGAAAACGTTATTTTAGATGATCCACCAAATTTCACTAAAACACTAAAAACAGTATATGCAAGCTCTGATAAAAAACTTGCTGCATTCGGACAAGAGGGCGTGGCACCTCTCATACGCATAGTATTTAATTAGATACTTGATATGCAGCGTAGGGTATTTAATTGTTGGCCATGCCAAAGATACCACCTTACTACTTAGTTGATATTTTATTTGTAATAGTGCTATTTTCAGCTTTATGCGAATGATTACAAATTCGCATATCTAATCTGACTGGGCTACGTAGGTAGTCTTATAAGTTTCGGCAATATAGTACCCGTAGTGTTTTTCGATACAAATCTTTTTGACTGTTGAAAAGTTTGTAATTTTTTAGAGTAAGTTTCTTCAGACGTAATTTTTCGTTTCGTAATGGAACATTATGTTTTATTTGCTTGAAAAATTCAGTTCATCGAAAAAACAGAATGCTGGTGGAAATTTACATGCGATGATTTTTTACGATTTTCGAGTAGGTTTTTCTCAGCAAGGGTTATCGATCGAGTGAATAAAGGTTATGGCGACGAAGCGTCATCCAAAACCTGATTATATGAGTGGTCAAAAAGAGTCCAAGCGCGGACGGATTTTGCTTAAAGGCGACTTATTCGAAGGTCGTTCAAAAACAGCTATTGTGACAGAAAACTTTGATGCTGTGCGAAAACTAGTTGATGAAGATCATCATATGAGTTATCGCAAAATCGAGACATGTCTAGCATACAAACAATCTTAAATGAACAGTTAGTCTTGCGAAAAAATGTCAAACTTTTCAACTGTCTAAAAGATATATATCGGAAAACACTAGGGATACTACTTATATTCTTGAAACTTATAAGACTACCTCGTATTACTTACATAAGTATATGCATATTACATTGGCTTTTTTTTTTAGCTTGTGGACTTCGTGGCCGTTTTAATCGCATCGTTGGTGGGACGGATACTCAACAATATGAGCAGCCTTGGGTAACTGCTTTATGGAAACATGAAAAGCTTTATTGTGGCGCAACAATAATTGCCAACAAATATGTTTTAACTGCAGCTCATTGCATTTATAGCTTTATGCCTAATGATATATTTGTGTATGTTGGCGCACATAACATCAAATTTAATCGTCAAGAAGTCAAAAGTGCAATCAGCTTACTGCACCATGAACTTTTTGATGCTGTTTCCTTTAATAACGATATTGGATTAATAAAACTAGATAAGCCCATACTCTACGGACCTAAGGCTCAACCTGCCTGTTTGCCTAATACAGGTAAGATTTTATCAAAACAAGAAAAGTATATAGAAAACTATAGACCATCGGTACGCTTCTAGAGTAAAATTAAAAAAATTTGGCACTCGCATAAAAAGGCGTGGCCTAATATAAAATTAATTAAAAAGAAAACATAAATTTTTTAAAATTATTGAAAACAACAACCAACAAAGACAGTTACTTGTGCGAGTGTTTTTTTTGCAAATCTAAAAAATCCTATTAGTTAGTAAATTGATCACATTTGGTTTTGCCATTGTCTTAATTTTTTTCGAAAATCTAGAACCCCTTGCGTTAGTTGCGTTTTGTTGCAACAACAAAACACACAGTCTTGTGCGGACGAAAAAAGAACAAAAAACACAGTTTTGTGCGGACGAAAAAAACAACAACATAGACGTTGTACGAGTATGTCTCTTAATTTTAAGTATATGTAAATATGTTGTATACCAGTGGTCGGCAAGCCATAGCACAATTGTGTACTCAAAAAACTACTTAGCTCTCTCTATCCTTTTCTTTCTTCTATCTATCTTCTCTCAAACATAAATTCTCACTCATTAATTTGCTGACCACTGTTGTATACATATATTTTTGTCGCATTCAGCTGCAAACTTTTTGTACCTATAGCTTTGTGTATTTGTGTATATATCTGTTCCCAAGAGGAAAAGTTTCTAGAGCTGCTGATCCAAGCACTTCAAAAGTGCTTGTCTCCATATAAGGCTGCAGTAAGAACAACATGGGTTCTAACCTAGCCCTGGTGATTTTTTTTTTTTACTTTTTTTTTATTTTTTTGCTTTATTTACTTTACACTATGATTCCATGTAAGGTTGCAGTAAGAACAAAGTTAGTTCGATTTTTTTTTTATTTTTTTTTTTTTTATTGCAATAAAACATCTTTTATTTCACTTTTCTATTTTCTCTCCTCTTATTTATTTATTTTTGATTCGTATGTCAAATTCTGTTTGAACAACATTTGCTTAATATACAAATTGAATGCCTCTTCATATCATCGGGCATTGGTGTAGAGGTCTAAAGAGATGGTAAATGTAAATAAAAATAATCTGTTTCTATCTATCACACGAACAGTCGTGGATTCAAATCCTGGTGCGGCCAGTTTTTTTTTAATTTTATTGAAAAACATTTACCGCAGCTTTACAAATAAGTGCTTCAAAAAACCTTTTTTGGTAAGGCTAGGGTAAGCTTTTTCTCGCTATGACATGCAATGTTAAAAAGAAAGAATAGTTCTTACGGAGCGGAAGCGCTTATTGGTGAAAAAGATGCACTTCAGAAGAGTTTTTGAAGCACTTCTTTTCCCCTTGGGTTGCTTCTTTCAATTTCTTTTATTTAAAAGCTTACAGCTTAAAGCTCTATTATGAAAAGCTTTATTTTGTTGTGTATATATCGGTTGTCTCTTTCTAGTATATGTTAATGATCGTAAGTCTTTTGTGTATAAGCCTACAGTAGTGGTCGCCAAATTAAATAGAGTGAATTTATGTTTGAGTAAAGATAGATAGTGCGAACTCACACGAAGGGCACGGGCACGTCAAATTTGTAGGCAAACGGAGGGAAATGAAAGCACCACTTCCCTCCACTTGTCTATAAATTTGACGTGCCCTACTTGCACGTGCCTTTAGTGTGAGTTCGCACATAGAAGGTTAAAAAGGATAGACAGAGATAGATAGATTTTTGAGTGCACAATTGTGGTATGGCATACCGATTACTGGCTTACAGCTATAATGAAACTGTTCGAACATTTTTAAAATAATATAAGTTGTAGTAAGCCAGCGAGAAAAAACCAGCAAAAAATAACAAAATTTTACCTAATTTGCCTGCACTATAAGTGTTTTGAGAAACAAAACCAAACTTCTTAAATAATATTAATATTTGAATGGGTTTATTTGAAAGTGGAATAAGTCCGATTTCGGAAAAATTGAGTTTATGGTAGTTATAGCTAGCTATATATGCCCTCTTTTTATATTGAAAATTACAGACTCGTTAGACCACGATTTCATCATAAATTACTCAAAAAAACTCTTGTCGGACATACTTTCGGAGATCTAGCCGCCAGAAGATCGAGATATATCTTTTATAAAAATTATTATAAGTTGGAAACCCCTGGAAGGATTTTAATAATATTAAAGTCATACAAAAGATATGTTAATTTGCTACAAAATCTACCTGCAAAAAATTTTAATACAAGTCGTGGTTTTAGAGATATTGCAAATTTTCAGAAATTTTGACCTTTTTTTTTAAGCACTATTTCTCCAAAAACTGTATTATTAATGCATAGTTTTAGTAACATATTATAAAAGCCCAATTAATTTTTTTTTATTTGACATGTGAGGAGTGATTTTTCAAAAGGGCGTAAAACCACTTCCAACCTCGAACAAACCTAAGAATGCCATCGCCATTACCATTCTAAAATGCATCCTCTAGTTCAAAATACATCACAAAAAATGCATTTTTCCAAGGTAAAATCGTGATCAAAAGTCGCATTTCAGAACAAAAGGGCTTATTTCCAAATAATTTTATAGACATTTTTAAAGTTTGATACAAAAAGGCGTATTTCGAATAGTGGCCAAAAAAACTTTTAATATTTTTTATATGCCCCAAGCTATATAGGTGCTTACATACCATGCCTATAGACATCAGAATAAACTTTCAAATGGTGAAATAAGAGTGATTTCGAAACAAAAGGGCTTATTTCCAATCGTTTCAGAACAAAAGGGCTTATTTCCAAATGTTTTTAACATTTTGCAATTACTACAAATATGTTACAACAAAAATGTTAAGGGGATTAGAATCTTTGGTCAACTCGCTATAACACTGGAGACATTAAAAAAATAAGTTATTGTAAACAGCCCACAAAAGTTTTTTCTCATTACTGAAAATTTGTTTAACATGGTTTTACGCCCTTTTGAGAAATTACTCCTCATGTAATTTGTGCCTAATTTCTTGCATTAGCATATTTTTTGATAGGAAAACAAAAAAGTAAACCAAAGAAATTTTCATGAAATTTAGCAAAACATTACAAAAACAACAATAATACCAACAACAAAAATAACAATAACAGCAATAAAAAGAACAATAACGATGTTTTTGCATAGTTTTCGATTAATTCCGATCCCTATAGACTCTTTCGATGTTTTTTAATAATAAAAATTGCAATATCTCTAAAACCACGACCCGGATTAAAATTTTTTGTAAGTAGGTTTTGCAAATTGACATATCTTTTGTATGACACTAATATTGTCAAAATCCTTTCTGGGGTTCCCAACTTATAATAATTTTTATAAAAGTTATATCTCGATCTTCTGGTGGCTATATCTCCGAAAGTAGGTCCGACAAGAACTTTTTGTCACTATTGTTGTTGTAACTAATTTCCAGAGCCCTACTTGGGCAAAAAAAAAAAAAAAGAAACAACAAAAGTGTTTGAAGTAAAATTTTTCTATGTTTTAATTTTTCTTTGCTTTTATTTACAAAATATTTTGTGAATGAAAATGGAATAAGTCATACAAAAGTATAACAAATTTTTAAATTTATTATACATAATAGTACAATCATTTGGGAGAATAAAATGATGTTACCTGGAAAGTTTTGCGGGATTTTTGCAGATGAGTTATTTTATAGATTTCGATGTGCTTTTTCAGAATTTCAACTTTGCTACCTCGAATCGTGTTCGCTCGCGCCACCATATTGGAAAAATGGCGCCCAAAATCAGTTTCTTACAAATATCTCTTTAACGGTTACATTTAGAGAAAAATATTGTAACGCAATATTGTAGCTTTTTTTTCTATAAAAATGACCTGTCGTTCGACTTATAACTCAGGAGATATCCTAATTCAAAATTTGAAAAAAATTAGTAAATTGTGCATGCCGCTTATGAATAGGCACACTGATGTGTTGAGCTTAAAATTATAGGAATAGGCACACTGATGTGTTGAGCTTAAAATTACGATAACTCATGAACGGCGAGTCACACGCTTAAAGTAAAAATATTTGTTTATAGGGAATTACTTGCACTATAATCTACATATGATTTGTTTTTTCAGATGACCTATGATTTCGGAGATATTTTGTCAACAAACCAAAAATTTAGAAAAAAACCGTTTTTTCAAAATAGCTTCAAAACGGTTCGTCCTAAAAAAAATTGTTCAAGCATTTTGTAGAACGTTCAATTCCCTATAAGAGTCTCTCCGAACTGTTATTTCGTCAGACTTACCCTTCATGAGATATCGCGTCTTGAAAATCATTCAAAATTGAACATTGCTCTACGCGCAGTACTATGTTCAGTTTTGAATGATTTTCAAGTCGCGATATCTCATTCAAAACTGAACATAGTACTGCGCGTAGAGCAATGTTCAATTTTGAATGATTTTCAAGACGCGATATCTCATTAACGGTAAGTTGGAGAAAAAAACAGTTCGGAAAGGCCCTTTTAGGGAATTGAACGTTCTACAAAATGCGAGAAAATATTTTTTCTAGAACTAACTGTTTTGGAGGTTTTTTTTCGAAATTTCAGGTTTGTTATAAAAATATCTCCTAAACTATAGGTCATTTGAAACAAAAAAAAAATCATATGTAGATTGTATTGTAAGTAATTCCTTATAGACAGATATTTTACTTTAAACGTGTGACTCACCGTTCATGAGTTATCATAATTTTAAGCTCAACACATCACTGTGCCTATTCATAAGCGGCATGCACAATTGAGGAGTGGCCGTACCAAAGGGCCTAAGTACCAAAAGTAGTGTCATTATATGAATCGGGTGACATTTTGTTAGAAATTAATAAAATTGTATTCTGTTTTCAGCAAAAATTTACTTGATAGTTTGAAATTTATGTCATTACATTGAAAAAATTATAACAGTCAAATAACCGACTATAAAGCACATAAAAAGTATGACATTACTTTTGCAAAATGGTACTTAGGCCCTTTGGTACGGCCACTCCTCAATTTACTAATTTTTTCAAATTTTCAATTAGGTTATCTCCTGAGTTATAAGTCGTACATAAACAATTGAGGGATCATTTTTATAGAAAATTTTATAAGCTACAATATTGCGACACAATATTTTTCTATAAATGTAACCGTTAAAGAGATATTTGTAAAAAACTGATATTGGGCGCCATTTTTCCAATATGGTGGCGCGAGCGAACATGATTCGAGGTAGCAAAGTTGAAATTCTGAAAGAGCACATCGAAATCTATAAAATAACTCATTTGCAAAAATCCCGCAAAACTTTCCAGGTAAAACTACCAAATGACTGTACTATAAATGAAAGTGGAATAAGTCCATTCAGACCAAAAAAACACATCTATTTTCTATTACACTTGCAAAAATTTTTACAGAATAACAAAATTTGATAAATTTATAGTGGTAAACACTTAACAGCAGCTTAATACAATAATGCTTGCTAATTTTTTTAAATTGAGTCGTACGCAAACCCTTCAATATCTCAGTTTATGAAAAGGTGGACTTATTCCACTGTCAAAAAAATCCATTCACTTATAACTGTTTAAAACAATATGACAATAGCCGTGTTTTTTTGACGCGTATATACAATTGTGGATATTTTTAAATCGCGATAACTCATGAACAGTGAGTCGCACAATAAAACTCTGAACAACTTTTTTATGGAGAATCACGTTCTCTACAGAAAGTTTTCATTTTATTTTTAAAAACATTTATCTTTTAGGAGTTATTCTACAAAAAGGAGTTAAGCGCCGATAAACGGCAAAAAATCACTTTTTTCTAAATATTTTCTACATAATTATTTTTATTCCCTACACCCAGGGTATATTCACTTTGTCCTTCCGTTTGTAACGCAGATAAGGAGGCGTGGCAGGTATGGAAAAGTATATATATTCTTGATCAGCGTCACCTCCTGTGTCGATATAGCCATGTCCGTCTGTCTGGCTGGCTGGCTGGGTGTGTGTGGAAATGCATTTTTTGGGAAAACTGAGCAACATAATTCAATGAAATTTGGTATTCTGCCTCCGTCGTCAAAGTTAGCTCGGGGGATTGAAAATGAGCGAAATCGGTCAACGGACCCGCCTACCGCCCATACAAAAAATATATTCAAAATGCAATAATAAGAGCATTATTTGCAATAACAGAAGCAAAATACACATAAATACTAGGGAAAGTAAGTATAAGCTCTGAGCAAAAACTAGGCGAATTCGGACTAGAGGGCGTGGCACCTCCCATATAAACAAAAGTATCAAAATGTTATACGGAAAGCGTTTTATTGAGATAACCCAACCAAATTACACTCAAACACTCGGATTTATAAATGCAAGCTATACGCAAGATCTAGGTAAACTCGGAAAAGAGAGCGTGGCACCTCCCATATAAGCAAATGTTTCAAAATTATATAATGAAAGTGTTTTTTGAGATAATCCAACCAAATTTCACTCAAACACGAAAACATTAATCGTAAATTCTGAGCTTAAAGTAGGCGATGTAGGATTAGAGGACGTGGCACCTCCCGTATAAGCGAAAGTTTCAAAATGCTATACTGAAAGATTTTTTAAGGAAAACCTAACCGAATTTTACTCAAACACTCAGAACAGTAAATGCAAGCTCTACGCAAAATCAAGGTAAGCTCGGAGGTGAGCGCGTGGCACTTCCGATATAAGCAATTTGTTCTTATACTCTCCTAATAATATACTTGAAATGCAGTGTAGGGTATTTAGTTTTTGGCCAGGCCAAAGATACCACCCTTACTAGTTTTTTTTACAAAAGATTAAAATTATTTGTAGAGCATGTGGTTCTCAATAAAAAAGACCTATGGACTTTCTATCGTACAACTCACCGTTCAGAAGTTATCGCAATTTGAAAATTTCCACAATTGAAAGATATTTTTGTGCTTACTTTCAATGAAAAAATCCTTATTTTTTGTTTTCATATTTATTTTATCCCAACTAAGGGGCCGTTCACATGTTTCGTAACGTAATTTTCGACCAATTTTGACACCTCCCTCCCCGGTCGTAACGCAGCGTAACAAAACGTACAACCCCCTCCCCCCCTAGTATCGTAACAAATCTTGATTTTGATAATTTGAATTTCCATTTCCACTCCCATGTAACACTTCGAACTCATATGGCAACCGAAAAATTAAACAAAAAAATTTGTCCTTAGGATCTGTGGCCAAACCGTTTTTTAGACTTATCACCTTTTTTAAAATTTTTAGAGAATGCTGCTCTACCATTTTCCGAAATCATAATTACAGGTGACTGGAACAATAACTTGCTAAGAGAAAATCATTTGACACTGAGTACGCAATGCCTAGGTTTGCTTTAAGTAATCTCTCCCATACCGACACATTATACTAACACAACCAGTACTTTATTGGATTTATTCTTTGTGAGCCTGAAAAACAAAATACTTTTATACGACCAGCTCTCCGTTCCTAACTTTTCGAAGCATGATCTGATTTTTATGACTTACGACTTTCTTTTGAGTGATACCGCTCGTAGTTTCATCTATCGTGACTTCAAAAATATTGATTATGGTCTGCTTGACTTTGCAACTTCCAACGTAAACTGGAGAATGATTTTTGATATCGAGTCAGTAGATGATCAAGTAAAATTTTTTTAAAGTAAGTAGTATTTATAATCTGTTCAATGAGTTTGTTTCTATTAAGCGAAAGCTAATTTAGATAAACAAAGGCCCTGATTTAATCGTAAAATAGAAAATTTAATTTTGCTGCGAAATGGTGCGTTCAATAGGTGGAAGCGTTTCAAAACCCCCGAACTTTATCAGGAGCTTAAAATTGTACGTTTGTATGTTGTGAGAGAAGTGAAAACTGGAAACAAGAAATTTTATGATGAAAAATTCAGTTTGGCCGTTGGTAGCAAACGAACAATGGCAAGAGATACGTCGTATTGGTATGAATAAAAAAAATATTAGTAATTGTGAAAATGTCGATTTTGATGATCTTAATAAAAAATTCATTGATATTTCAATGCCCTCGGCTAGTGATAATACTTATCTGAATGATGTCATTTCGTTAAATCATGGTAATAATTTCAGTTTCGCTTGCGTTGGCCAAAGTGATGTATATAAAAGCATTTTATCAGTTAAATCGAATGCCATTGGCTATGACGAAATAAATCCTATTTTTTTTTTTAAATTTTGCTTCCGAGGATACTCCCTTACATTACACATATCTTTAATACGGTGCTCACAAAGTCCTTCTTTCCAAAATGCTGGAAAAAAGTAAAAATTATTCCGGTACCGAAATCTCTAGATGAATTTCGCCCAATCGCAATTCTTTCTTTTTTTATCAAAGACTTTAGAAAATTTACTTTACGCTCAAATTAATAATTACTTAAACAGAAATGATTTCATAATTGAAAAGCAATCGGGTTTCAGGGCTAGACGCAGTTGTATAACTGCCCTTATCGACGTGTCTGAGGACTTAAGAATTAATTTAGATGACAATGCTTTTAGTCTTTTAACACTTTCCGATTTTTCGAAAGCTTTTGATATAGTTGACCATGAGATCTTGCTAACTAAGCTCAAAAGAATTTTCAGGTTTTCTCAAAGTGCAGCTAACCTGGTGTCATCATATCTTTCGGAAAGGTCACAGGCTGCCTTTGAGAACAATAGTTCATCAATTTTTCTACCCGTCAAGAGAGGTGTCCCACAGAGGTCTGTTTTAGGGCCTGTTTTCTTCTCCATGTATATCAATGACCTCCCTGATACTATGGGAAATTGCAAATTTCATATGTACGCTGACGATGTGCAACTTTAAACAAGTAGTAGAATTGACAAACTGTGTTTACTCTGCTAGCTTAAAGTTAAGCTATTTCGAGAAAACACATACGGGACGTATATTGAACTAAAGTGAGTAGTCAATAATTATAGGCTATTTAAATGCCCAATCGCCAAATAAAAAGCTTTCCATTTAAAACAAAAAAACAAATTCTGCTAGGTTAAGTTTAAGCTAGCAGAGCGATTTCGAAAAAAAAAAAAAACATTTTGTACTAAAGGAAGTATTCAATAATTATAGGCTATTTAAATAACCAATCGCCAAATAAAAAGCTTTTCATTTAACCCCTTGAGACCGATGGGGTCACATAGGACCCCAAGCATTTTTGGATACATCAATATTTTAATTAAAATAAGTATCAAGGAGTACTCGGATGCTATTGACATGCTCTAGAGAGTTGTTCAGTTAAGTCTTGGCTAAAATTTTGTTTAAATTGTTTGGCAAAATACGGAACGGTTTTACAGCTACGACTAAAAATGGTCAAATTTTTCGGCATTTTCTGATTTTAAGACCTTAAACTCAATTTTTTGGATCCGTTTTTTAAACAATTTCTTTCTTTTAGTCTATATCTACAACTTCGTTGAAGATTGCAAAATCTCAAACGGTTTACGACTTATAGCCGTGGCAACATTGAAAAAGCAGTTTTGAAGCAATTTTTATTGTACTATAAAATTTGACCTAGAGCCAAACAAGCGAAATGCAGATAGGGATTTACTAGTAACATCATGTACTTTCTGGAATAGTATTCAAAAATTTTCTTGGATTTTTTTTGCTCCACTGTGTAATATGACTGCACCATTTTCGGCTATTAGGGGATTTTCCGGACCTACTTTTTTTTCTTAATTTAATCACTAGAAAACTTAATCCGAAGTTCATTTTTCAATATCTACAATGGTCTAGGCTTCGGTCTCAAGGGGTTAAAAAAAAAAATTTTGCTAGGTTAAGCTTAAGCTAGCAGAGGAATTTCGAAAAAAAAAACATTTTGAACTAAAGAAAGTATTCAATAATTATAGGCTAATTATAGGCTATTTAAATGCCCCATCGCCAAAAGAAAAGCTTTTCATTAAAAAAAAAAAATGCACCAAATCAATTTTCTTGAAATTAGGAACTTCGAATAACAACAATTCCAGAGAAAAAAAAAAAACAACAACAACAACAAAAACTACTACAACAACAACCAATTTACTACTACTACAACAACAGCAATTTTACATAAAAGTAGGGTTTACTGGGTGGCCTGCGGCCGCTGCTCTGGATTTAAACCGGTCAGACATCCAACACTGGCTTCGCGGCGGTCTATAATATATCCAACAAATTGTTTTGCTAGTCAAATTGCGCGCGCAATTTTTAATAAAAATTTGTATTTTTTTTAAATAATAAGTAGCTTGCATAAGACTAATCCGCGAAGCAGTGGCCGCAGGCCGCTCACTTACCCCTACTTTTATGTAAAATTACTGTTGTTATAGTAGTAGTAAATTTGTTGTTATTGTAGTAGTTTTTGTTGTTGTTGTTGTTGTTTTTTTTTCTCTGGAATTGTTGTTATTCAAAGTTCCTTATTTCAAGAAAATTGATTTGGTCCATTTTTATTTTTTTTAAATGAAAAGCTTTTCTTTTGGCGAAGGGGCATTTAAATAGCCTGTAATTATTGAATACTTTCTTTAGTACAAAATGTTTTTTTTTCGAAATCCCTCTGCTAGCTTAAACTTAACCTAGCAAATTGTTTTTTTTTAAATGTAAAGCTTTTTATTTGGTGATTGGGCATTTAAATAGCCTATAATTAGCCTATAATTATTGAATAATTCCTTTAGTACAAAATGTTTTTTTTTTTCGAAATCGCTCTGCTAGCTTAAACTTAACGTAGAAGAATCTTTTTTTTTTTAAATGGAAAGCTTTTTATTTGGCGATTGGGCATTTAATCATCCTATAATTAGCCTATAATAATTGACTACTTACTTTATTTCAATATACGTCCCGTATGTGTTTTCTCGAAATAGCTTAAGGGAGTAGTCAAGTAGAAGTAGCGTTTTTGCGAAACAATTTTTTTTTCATATAAAATTTAATTCAACATTTTTGATGTTTTTATATGTTATTGTACATATTTTTAAGTAGCAAAAAAAAAAAAAATTTCAATTTTTATTGACTTCTGGTGAAGATATGGGCGACCGGAAGTTGGCCGGTTGTGATGTGGTACCCACGATTTCTCGATTTCAGATTATCTGAAACACAAAAAACAAATTGCATTTTAAAGTGCATGTGAATGGCTATCTTGGTTACTAGAACTGGAAAAAAATATTGATAAATAAACAAGTAGTGCAGTTTTCAATTTTTTGGTCTTTTTCAACCTCGTCTTTTGTTAATTATATTGTTAAATATTTATTGACAGTATTGATTCTAGTACCCAAGATAGCCAAATCTATTACGAATATTTAAAAAAAAAAAATTGAAGTAAATCGGTACAGTAGATCAGCCGGAATCGTGGGTAGCAGTTCAAAAAACACTGTTCTGAGAAAAACGCGTTTAAAGATTTCGCAACAAATTATCAATATTATCGACACAATAATGCACGAGTCGGGAAGTAATAGGACTTTTGCAAAACGCGTGTTTTTACGACAGAAGAGCACGATTCGACAACAAATGTACACTTAGACAAGGTTAGAGTGGGAACGAAAGCGACAACAAAATAATCAACTGAACGCGTCAGGTGTGTATCTCGAGCGCTCGACGCCGTGCGCCGAAACTAGTTTTTAATTACTTTCCGATAACATCTGAGGGAAAAGAAGGTTTCTACATTATTCTTGAGGGTTTAAAGTATCCGAAACGGGAAAAAAAAAAATTTTTTTTTTAAAAAATTCTACCTGACTACTCCCTTAAGTTTAAGCTAGCAGGGCAAACATAAACAAAAAATTAAGAGCCTAAAATTCGGCGTTTGGGCCCAAAATTAGCCTATAATGATGGCATTTTTTTTAGTTCTGCCATTTTCGCTCTGCTAGCTTAATGGACCTCTTGAACAGGGTTCTTAAGTCTTAATCCAAAAAAATCTAAATGCCTAATTATATCCAAAAAATTTTTGATATTTCAACACTGCGTATGTTGATACGGTGAATAATTTAGGAGTAACTTTCAATATAACGTTGACTTGGAATAACCATTTTAAAAAAACTGTTGACAAAGTTTACGGTATGCTCCGAGCACTCTGGACAACGCAATACTTCACTCCACTACATATTCGATGTCTGCTCGCTAAAACATATCTCATCCCTACTCTGCTTTACGGCTGTGAAATATTTTCAAATTGTGATTACTTACATAAAAACAAACTTAATATGTTATTTAATAACATCACTCGTTATGTTTTCGGGTTGAAACGAAGGGATCCTGTTTATCAGTATACAAAAAAATTTATAATATGACTTTTGAGAATATTCTTAACTTTTGCTCGCTTCTGCTTTTACACAAGATAGTATAATTCGCTGAACCTCTTTATTTGTTTGAAAACAGGCATTGAAATAAGCTGTAATAATACCCTATTTCTGCAGTAATAACTTCAAATTTGCAGTAATAACTTTAGAATATTGTTAAAAATTGTAATAATAATTTTCACCCAAATTCATATTACTTTGTTTTGCGTTAATCGTTGAAACTAAATACTCATTTTATTTCGCTTATAACCGTTGTTTTAGTTGTCTAACCTTACCAATTTGGGCTACTCGGCAACTCTACTTTAAACATATTTTTATAAATGCATTCGAAGAAAATTTCGCTATAAATTTTCAATTTTAAATTGAACCATTGGCATGATATCTGTTGTTTAATATTAATATTTAATATTAATCACTTGAATAAGACATTAAAAAAATTTTGCTAAAAATTGAAAATAAATGTAGTAATCGCTAATAAAACAGCACGAGTTTATTATACTTCGGCGGTCGGTTAACAACTGACGCTTCTTTGTTTCTTTATTGTTTACGATCCTTCATAATTTATGTTTTCATACATCGGTTATGTCGTACTTCGGCTGTCACACAGTGGAGCCTTGATAAACATACTTCGGCAATCACACAGTGAATACTCGATAATCTTATTAAGAAGTAAAATAACAAGTAAATAAATAAATATACATACATGAGAATACATAATAGGAATATACATATGTCTAGAGCAAGTAAATTAATATATACATACTTACGTACTAAGAATATTACAACACTTATATACTAGAATACTACAATTCGGCCATCCTGATAATGAGTTCGTCTCGAACTCTAGAATTGGGAAATCAACTTTTGAGCCACGGTTTCAAGTTTCCAATAGCCCACACTCCTTTATAAGGGGTTCTGGACTGTTGGAACCCATCTACATCTTCTAAGAAATACCTATCGTTTCGCAGTACTTTTGTAATTTTGTAAGGTCCTTTGAATTTAGGAATAAGTTTTTTTGATATACCTGCTGTTGAGTCGAAATTTGTTACAACAACATAATCGCCCTCTTTGTAAATTGTTGGTTTTTTCCGTTTTTTGTTTACATAATTTTCATTATAATTTTGAGCTTTTTCTTGTTCGTTTTTAGCCTTCATTCTTACTTCATCTAAATTAATTCTTACAGTGTGCTCTTGCAATAATTTTTCTTTTAAGCTGTCTACAATCGTACCTTTTTGTTGTACACCAAATAGCATGATACTAGGATGTTCTTTTATGGACCTATGAATTGTATTATTAAGTGCAAATTCGACTCTCTCAATAACTGTGTCCCAATGACTATTTAAGCTAGGGTCAAGTAACTTCGCAATCATTGGTCCTAAACTTCTATTAACCCTCTCCACTTGACCGTTTGCCTGTGGTGAACCGGTTGCTATTTTTATATGACTTATATTATTTTCTTCCAAAAATTCTGCAAACTCATTTGAGGTGAAACAACTCCCTCTGTCAGAGACAATTGTGAGTGGTCTGCTGTAGCACCTAAAATAATCTTTTAAAGCTGTTATAGCTTCTTTGGAACAAGTTGTTTTGGCTGGGTATAAGCGTACAAACTTAGTAAAGGCGTCTATCACTACTAGTATATGCTTTTTCCCTTTACCTGAGTCGATTGGACCATAATGGTCTATATGTATTGTGTCAAAAGGTTTGCTTTCTTTTGGTACGTTGTGTAAAAAACCTTCCTCTTTTCCATGTTTTGATGAAAACGCTATACATTTCAAACAATTAGCTATGTGGGTTGCTATTTTGCTTTTTAAATTCGGAAACCAATAATTTCTCAAAATTATTTCAGCTGTTTTATCAATACCTAAATGTCCCATTTCATCATGATATTTATAAATAACATGACTTTCCATACTTTCTGGAACATAAAATAGTACTGAATTTTCTGTTTTTCTATATAAAACCCCGTTTCGCATTTCATAAAATTTTTGTTCTGAGCTTTCTAAAAGCTTTTTTATACTCTTCAGTTTTTCGTCCTTATTCTGACATATTACTAGATTTTCTTCAAATGTATTCGTTTCTATTGTCATAATATTTGTACACCTACTTAATGCGTCTACATGTTGCATTCGTTCACCTTTTCTATGTTCAAGCTCATACTCATAATTTTGTAACTCTAATGCCCACCTGGCTATTCTTGGGTTCAATTCTTTTTTGCTTAATGTAAGTGTAAGCGAATTACAATCTGTTACTATTTTAAATTTCTTTCCCTGTAAGTATACTCTGAAACGTCGAAGGGCACTTACTATTGCTAATGTTTCTAACTCAAAGCTGTGATACTTTGATTCTGTGTTCGTCGTTCTTTTTGAATAATAGAAAATGGGATGAAATTTCCCATCAAATTTCTTTTGCAAAAGGATTGCACCTAGTCCGATTGCACTTGCATCACAATGCAACTCAGTTATATCATTGGGATCATAAAGTGCTAATATTGGGGAATCAATCAATTTTTCCTTAAGCGTTTCAAACGCTTGTAACTCATTTTGTTCGAATTCAAATTTTCTATCTTTTTTGAGCAAATCGTGCAGGGGCTTAGCTATTATTGAAAAATCTTTTATAAATTTTCTAAAATATGAGCACAGTCCAATGAAACTTTGTACTTGATGAACGTTTTTTGGAATTGGGAAATTTTTAACAGCCTGAATTCCTTTATCGTCGGCTTTTATACCATTACCAGTTATAACATAACCAAGGTATTTAATGCTTGATTGCAGAAATTCACATTTATCTATCCTTAATTGCAGTTTGTTTTCTACTAATCGTTCAAAAACATCTTTTAAAACTGACAAATGCTCTTCAAAATCTGTTGTTGCTATCATTATGTCATCCATATATACTATTACCTTGTCTTCTCTAATCATGTCAGAGAAAATCTTATTAATGAACCGTTGAAAATTAGCCGGAGCCGTTTTCAAACCAAATGGCATTCGTAAGTATTCAAACTGTCCTAGTGGTGTAATCATTGCAGTATATTTGATCGAATCTGGATGAACATGAACATGGAAAAACCCATTTTTTAAGTCAAGTTTTGTAAATACCGTTTTATTTACAAGCTTATCAAGCAAATCTTCAATTAATGGTAGAGGGTAATTATCTTTCACTGTCATTTTATTAAGTATACGATAATCTGTACATAAACGTATTTCTCCATTTTTCTTTGGAACTAAAACTAAAGTTAGCTTAATCTCGCTTTTTACCCGTGGCTCATTTGGCCTCTCTGGCTCAATATAAAATTCTTTAAAAATTTTAGCAAAACGACTTATAATTTTCGGATTGACATTTTCGTTAACGTTATAAACTATTTCATTTGAATCTGTATCGATTAGTAACATTTGTTTGTCAAATAGCTCTTCATTAATTGCATCTTTTAATTGGTTTGGTTCCATAGACTTTACATTAATTTTTTCTTTTAAAATATTTGGTTTATGAAACGAAATATTGACCTGTTTTTCATTTAAACTTAATTTTGCACTACGCTCAAAATTATTCTCATCATTATTTTTACAAATTTTTTCAAACTTACTTTTATAATTATTTCCATAGATTTTTTCAAAATTTTTTTCATAATTATTTATCAAACTATTATCTTTACAAAGTTTTTGTTCTTCTAAAAAATCTATTGAATCACACAATCTGAATTCATTTTTTAATTCAAGCTCACATACCATTTTAATTTTTGCTTTTTCCATAAAATTTTTCCCTAAAACAGCTTCGAAACTCATAGACTCATCGGAAACTATTAGCATTTCAAATAAAACCTTAAAGTTATTTATCAAAACGAAACAATTTATTTTGCCAACAACTTCAAGTTGACTCTTATTAATACCAACATAGTTATAATCCATTTTGTTACAAAACACAAAATTAAAATGAATTTTTAAATTTTCCGGTAAACAGCTTTTTTTCATCATACTAATGTTACTTCCGGAGTCTATAAGGCAAGCTATAGAAAAATTAAATTTACTATTTGTTTCGGAAAAAAATGTGAATAATCTTACATAATCATCTCCTTTTTTCTGCTGTAATTTTCGCCCTTTGTGGAGATTGCAGTCAGCAGCACGATGTTCGAAACTGTTGCATACGTAACAAGCCCCTTCTTCGCGTTTGGGTTTTTGGCAATCAACAGCAAAATGTCCGATGGAATTACAATTAAAGCATCTCATCTCTTTCCTTTCACCTGTTACTTTGCGTTCGAAGTTGCGTTTTTGTAGACTTATTTTTGAAAATGCTTGAAGAATTTGTTGCTCATCAGTAAAACTTTGAAGATAAGCTTGACATCTTAACTGCATATCTGGAATTCCTTCGAGTATGATTTCAACCAGTTCATCCTTGTCGATACTTAAATTCTGGGCCAATGCCATTTTTGCATAAAAATATTCTGGGAAGGACTCATTGGTATTCCATTTGCGACATTCAAATTTTTTACGTTGAATATGCTTTGACTCTTTGTTGCCAAAAATTGCTTCCATATCATTTATTAAAATATCGATGGGCACTACCGCATAATTTGCTTTAGCAAATAGCCAATTTTGTGCATTGCCTCTTACCTTACTAGAGATCAAAACACGCATCGTGTTCTCATTAACGTTAAAGTTTGTCATCACACTCGTCAGCTGCGCTTTCCAGATTTCGAATGATGTGCTACTATCATATTCTGGTATAAACTCTTTTACGGAATTGATTGATTCCACAGCCACATTTTTTGTCATTGGTGTTGAAGTTTCCGACAGGGAAACTTTTTTTAAAAATTCATTTTCTCTGCGCATGAGTTCCTTTTCTTTTTGTACAAGTTCCATTTCTCTTTTCAGCATGTCAATTTCTTTTTGTAGTTCATCATTTTTGCGATCGTTTATGTTGTGTCTTACGTTGCTTACATTTTGCTTTGTGCTCATATCGTTCTCGTTCTTTTGTCTTACTTCTTTGCTGTCATTGTCGTTATTATTGCTATCATTCTTGCTGCTTTCTTCTTCATTTATCTCGCTGTTGCTATCGTTGTTTTCTTCGTTGTTTAAATCGTCGTTGCTATCGTTATTTTCTACGTCATTGGTTTCACTGTTGCTATCGTTGTTTTCATTTTCGACGTTGTCGTTGCTGCTCTTTCCCTCGCTACTTTGTTGGTTGACTATTTCGTTATTGCCGTTTTTTTCAACGGAAATTTTTTCCTCTTCATTTTTATTGGCGTCGCACAGTGGATTATATGCGTCGTTTTCAAATTTGGCGTTGTCTGTGGTGTTTTTTTTATTCTCTAGAATATCTGGAGGACTTCCACGTTGCTCCAAAGGAACGTTATTAAGACGTGCCACTAATGCAGCTTTATTTCCACTGGTATTCATCTCAAGCTGACTAAGCCACTGTTTGAGTTGTGGTACACTAAAATCACACACATTTACTTGATTTTCCATTTTTTTTTTAGTTTTGCCTGTATTCTTCTTCTTTTTTTTAAAATGGTTTTAAAATCTCTTCTTTTTTTTATGTTTTAGTTTTTAAATAGTAGGCGTTTTATTGAGAAAAAAAAATTCACAAAATGTACAAATCCCACTTCTGATGTAGTAATCGCTAATAAAACAGCACGAGTTTATTATACTTCGGCGGTCGGTTAACAACTGACGCTTCTTTGTTTCTTTATTGTTTACGATCCTTCATAATTTATGTTTTCATACATCGGTTATGTCGTACTTCGGCTGTCACACAGTGGAGCCTTGATAAACATACTTCGGCAATCACACAGTGAATACTCGATAATCTTATTAAGAAGTAAAATAACAAGTAAATAAATAAATATACATACATGAGAATACATAATAGGAATATACATATGTCTAGAGCAAGTAAATTAATATATACATACTTACGTACTAAGAATATTACAACACTTATATACTAGAATACTACATAAAAACAAAAAAAAAAATTCTGCAGTAATAACTTTTTCTTATTTCAACCCCTGTTTGAAAGTGTAAAAGAATTTCAATTAAGTATTTATTTTATTCGGAACAATTTTATTATTTTCAGTTTGAAGTTTTTGTACAAATTGAATTATTTTATATTACAATTAAAAAAGCTTGTTTTACTAGCCTACTACAACTCGGCCAAACTGACAAATCGATCGACAGTATACAAATTTTACACAAACATAATTTTTTTTTTTTTTTTATTAAATCTTGCAATGGTTTTGCAATGCGAGAAAATGAGGGAATAAAACGGAGAAAGAATGAAAATAAACCAAGACATTGTTGAACTTCCCTTGTATTAGTTGGTACTGGAAAGTCTTTCATAGCTTGAAGGTGTTTGTCACTTGGTCTGATTCCATTTTTACTGATATGGTATCCAAGGAAATCAATTTCGGTGAAACAAAAGTAGCATTTTTTTAAATTGAGTTCTAGTCGAAACTCTGCTTATCGCCATAAAATGCGTTTTAATGCGTCAAAATGTATCTCAAGTGTGCTTGTCATAATCGTTATATCATCCATCAATCAAAACAACGACCCAAGGGTTTTTGGATGCTAGGATGCCGAATCAGACATTAATTTTTTTCCAAAGCGACATCTAGTGGTAGTTTTAGGAAATAAATTAGCCGCATTTTTTAATTTTACAGAACTATATACCAAAAATCCATATAAAAATATGACTCGTTTATTTTGAAATCGGTTATTTGACCCATATAATTTTTTGAAATAAATCAATTCCACACTATCAAATAAACTTTTCGTAAAAACAGAACCCAATTTTATTGATTACTGACAGAATACCAGCCAAAACATTAAAATAAATATTAAACGCAAGATAAAATTTTCAATCGAAAATGCGCCGAACTAAAGTTGAACGTAGAGGTATGGTTCCTTGGGCAAATATTCATAGAATTGAATGAACTTTCAGCCTAGGTTGGTGTTTTGTTTGAAAAAATTCATCCAAAAATATGAATCGTTTATTTTGAAAGTCGGTCATAATAATCGGCTATTTGACCCATATCACTTTTTTAAATCTGTGGCAACAAACCAGAGTAGATTAAGTCGACATAAGTGAAAATTGAGTTTTCATGCTATAATTATTAAGGTTTTCAAAAGGCTTATTTCTGTTCAACCTATTCCAAAAAATATCGTGTTCAAGCAAAGTTATGATGCTTTATTTTATAGCTTAAGTTTATTCAAATAATTATACATAAGTTAAAAATATTTCAATAAAAAAAGCATTCAAAACATCTTATCTACAGTGATCCCTTTATTTCAATTTTAGCAGAAAATCTTTTGTATAGTTACAATCGTTAGAAACTACGTTTAAGC
The DNA here is from genome assembly GCA_951812925.1 of Calliopum simillimum. Classification (NCBI taxonomy): domain Eukaryota; kingdom Metazoa; phylum Arthropoda; class Insecta; order Diptera; family Lauxaniidae; genus Calliopum; species Calliopum simillimum. Next base: position 78,903,577 of record OX638368.1, on the reverse strand, counting down.
TTGAACAGAACCGCTTAATTTTACTTAAGGCGCTATTTTTATCAAAACAAATTTTCACAGAAAATCTTAAGTATAAAACAGTAAAAATACAGGATTTCTTATGATTTTTTTTTCGAAATTCGCCTCTCCTCGTCTTACTCAATCCATTAACTACCTCTGAGATTAAAATAATTGCAATAAATAGTCAATATCTCAATACGTCGATTTTCGACATAAGCTACTCTGGTTTGTTGCCACAGAAATATATAGCATCAATACCACACCATCAAGTGAACTTTTTATGTAAACAGAATATGGAATATTCAAAAATAGCAGCCTTAAAAAGAAAAATTAAAAACATTTTTATTTGTGAAAAATCATTTAATTAAGAACCCAATTTAATTGATTACTACAGAATACCAGCCAAATCATATAATATCATTACTTTTGTCTTAATAAAAATTTTTAAAATTTAGTATGAAAATAAAAAAATATTAATGTAAGGTAAAATTTTCGATCGATAATACGCGGAACTAAAGTTGAACGCAGAGGTATAGTTCCTTGGGCAAATATTCATAGAACTGAATGAACTTTCACTTTTTTATACATGATTTTTTTGAAAATTTTTTCAGAAATTACACCCTTACTAGTTTTATGATAGCTGCCGACGCACTTATGTAGCAAATACTGTCAGTAAAATACTATTCCGAAAACTACTACTGCCGACGCGTTATTGGAGTTTGACCTTAAGGCTATTCCGAAGTTTAACCTGACATTCTGAATTATAAGCAATTTTATACCCATTTTAAACGGCCTTCGAGTAGGCTTATGTGATGTACACAATGCTGTGACAATGCTGCGATTACGACAACGTGGCGACAAAATAGAACAATTCAAACTGATATACTTTTGTCGGCAGAGTTGCCGCCTCTTCAGTCAAAGAAAATGAAAACGAGATATACACATTTTTTAGAACTAAAAATTAATGAAATAAACAATTAAAAAGCTATGAGCATTTGCGATATTAGGTCTGTATGGCTTGTGATAATAACAAGTTGTGCTTGGTGTACCCAAAAGCCCGGTAATGAGAGAGAAATTGTGAGAGCAAATTGAAAGTTTGTTACGAGAGAGCTTGCAAGATATTACTGGATAAAATTTTACTAGCAAAGATTGTTCAGTAAGAAAACCAATAACTTTCATATATGAAAAAATAAATTTTTTCAAAAAACATGATTTTCATTTATGAAAAAATTAATTTTTTTTCAAAAAAATTTTTGGAAACCCTAGACAACAGCCAAAATGTAACATTTCGCAAACCAAACTTATTTCAGGTCGCTGAGCCCGAAAGTCGAATTTATTTTTTTTTTCTTAAGGGCCGTTATTGAGATAATCGAAAATTTAAATTTTTGAGGTTATCAGGCATGTTCTGAAATCCGATTTACTTCGGAATCGGAATGAAAGCAATCTTCAAATACTCTGGATTGTGATAAATAAGATGGAATCGAATTTGTATTTCAGTAACTAAATTTGCTAAAGGTTCCTATTCAATTAACCAAAATATAAATCCGATTTAGTGTTAATTATCGAATTGAGGAGCTCTTGAAAATTGCTTTCATTCCGATTCCGAAGTGAATCGGATTTCAGAATATGCCTGTATATCTCCACTTTTAAGAATCTATTTCGTGAAACCATGTTTTGATCGAATTTATTTTTACAATATTTGAAAGAAAACTTTCCAACGCTTCCAACAATGAAACAATTATTAAGATTTAACCAAAATTGGCTAAGTTTGTATTCACGATTGGACCAAAAACCATGTTTTATTTGGCTTTAAATGTAAAGTTCTAAAAAACTACTAAAAAAATGAATTTAATCAAATCTTAATTATAGTTGCATTTGTTGCAAAAGCTATGCTTTTCTTCAAAACTGTGTTAAAATAAATTCGATCGAAATTGGGTTTCTCGAATTATGTTCTTAAAGATGGAGCTATACCCTCAAAAATCAAAATTTTTGATTATCTCAATAACGGCCCCTAAGAAAAAAAATTATTTCGATTTTCGGACTCAGCGTTCTCAAATAAGGACTGCCCCAACAAATTTGTCCCTTTTATTCCTTAAGATTATAATTTACCTAATGATCGTGCAGGTCGAAATATGGGTGCTATATTTTCTATATAACATGACGATTAAAAAAATATATAACACTTGGCAAACAAACTTCAGACGATAAAGATATCTAGCAATCAAGAAAAAAAGAGCAAACTCATTTTGTACACTTGCATGCAAAAACGAGAATTAAAATATTCAGCCAAAGCAGGAACCTCAAAATTTTCTATAAACAGACTAAAGAAAAAACTTAAGCTAAGAACCTATAGAGTTCAAAAAGTACCAAACCGTTTCGATGAAAAGCAGTTAGAGGCTCAAAAGCGGGCTCGAAAGTTATATGTCGGTTACCTGACTTAATTTGACTGCTGCATAATGGACGATGAAACATACGTTAAGGCGGATTTTAAACAGCTAACAAGACACGAATTTTACACCTGTTCGGAGTAGGGGCAGATACAGAGCAAATTTAAAGAGAAGAAAATTACAAAATTTCCCAAGCAGTATATGGTTTGGCAGGCCATATGCACCTGCGGTCTGAGGAGCATTTTTTTTGTAAAACTGGGCACAATTAACTCAAAAATTTATATTGACGAATGCTCTGAAAAACGTTTTTTGTCATTTATTCGTAAGCACGAAGATACTGTTATGTTCTGGCCTGATTTAGCAACCTCTCACTACTCTAGAGCCACCGTAAAATGGTACAAAAGCAATAATGTAAATTTTGTTCCCAAAAATGCGAATCCACCTAACTGTCCACAGCTTCGACCAATTGAGAGATATTGGACTCTTATGAAATCAGATCTCCGGAAGAGTAAAAGCACTGCAAAAAATCTAAAAGATTTCAAAAATAAGTGGCGAAGGTCGTACGGTACTGTCGACGAAACAACTGTACAATACTTAATGAAGGGTCTTAAGAAAAAATTAAAATATTTTTATATAAAATAAATATTTGTTAATAGTGTAAGGTTATTTATGTTTGTTATACTACTCACTAATAAATAAAAAAACAAAATTTAAAAAAATTCATTACGTATTTTTTATTAATGAAAAACAAAGGGACAAATTTTGTTGGGGCAGTCCTTAAGTTTAAAAAAATGGTTTGCAAAATGTTACATACAAAATTTATTTATTTGTAATGTAGTGAAACAATAAAATAAACCGTATGTTGTGAATTTTTATGTTCAGTTGGTAAAATCAAAAGACACTGAGTGACATTATCAGCGTTTTTTTTTTTTTTGTTATGCTTTAAAACTGTTTTGTCCCAAGATCTTGACGAAATCATACAAGGAACATTTACCTAGAACACATTAATGCTGTTTCTATACGTCTTTTCGACTCCCCTGGGCTACGATATGTTACAGTATTCTACAAAAATATTTTAAGGAAAATTTCACTAGAGGTCGTCTTAGATGGAAAATAATTAAAACTTAAGAAAAATGCGTCAAAAATGTAATAAATATGCAATGTCAGAAGTCCTCATTGACTTTAATGATTTTTTGGCTTTTGGGATGAAAATTCGACTTTTTAGAGTTCAGCAACTACTTTACTTAGTAGTGAAATTTTATAGCAAATATTTCTGTAGTCAGTACTTAATCAATATTCCCCTGTTTTAGTTGTCATTTTGTACTTTTTTTAAGCAGAGGGTAAAAATTACCCATATGTGGGGGATGTAGGGGGTAAAGTTTTCTACGAAAATATTCCTCGTAATATCTTTCATAAGTTTACTGAGCACATGATACACCTCAAATATAAAGATCATATAGTTAAATACATCGATTTAACACAAGAATGCGTTTTTTTTGTTGTTTTTTTTTTGTACAGTGGATTTAAAAAATTACAAAAATCGATTAAAAATAATCTGACGTGCTGGAGAAAAACGAAGCGACGCACACTGCGTTGGCCAATAGGCAAAAATCAAAATTTTTTGTGATTCAAAATCTAACAATATTGGTATCAATCGACAGGTAATTGTATCAATAAAATAAAACCAAAATATTTAGGGGAAAAACTCAGTTTTGGCTATGCTGTGACACTTCAAAGTTGAGATATTTTTCAAAAAAAATCATATTTTCTTCAATTCGTTTTGGGTTCTCTTAAACAAATAATTATCAAAAATTTGTGTTTTGATTAAACTAAGTGAAGTAAAGTTTTTTATTATAAATAATATTTGAGTAAATAAATAAAATTAAAAAATTTTAGAAAAAATATAATTTGATATATATTGTAGTGGCTTTAATATATGATATTATCAAATGAAAAACTTCAGAAATTGACAAATTTCGATGAAAAAAAAGAAAACAAATCCTATAAAAATAAGTGCCATTTTTTTTTTTTAGTCTTCTAGTACGGATATACATGGGGCTTAAGAAAATCGTCCTAAACACCTGGTTTTTAGCAAAACTATAAAGTTTACAACAATTCTGAAATCATTTTTGAGCTCAGCAGCCCCAAATTATTTAATGTACCAAATTTCATCGATATCCAACCACTCCTTCTATTTTTGACCATTTTTTGTATGGGCTCAACGCACTGTGCGACGTGTGTATTTTTTAACGTCTATTTGAAGAATTTTTTGGATTATCGCAAGTGTACTTATTTCAAAAAATTTCAAACTGTCAGACAGTGTAATCAATGATAAGCAACGATGAAAATAAAAAAATTCAGGCAAATACAATACATAGGGTAGAACGGGGTTAAACAACCACTTTTGTGTTTGGCACCCTGTAAAAACTTTATTTATGATAATAATTTAAAAATTTAAATTGTTCCTGGTTTGTTGAACCCTTTGGTACAAAATTCATCCGAAGATTTTTAATCAAACTCGCATTGTTTATCCGGTATTTGCACCCCACCTGGTGGGGTAAAACAACCAATATAATAAAAGTGACCAACATTGTTATTTTAAGGGTTTTTATTTTATCAGAATTTTACAAAACGTTACACAAGAACAAAATTAACTTGAATAAGTTTCTCTTGAGCTTCATTAATCGCTGGCGTCACTTTTCTCAACGTATACTTCTTTTCTGGGACGACCTCTTTTGGAGCAACGAGTATTGTTTTTGGCTGCCGTGTCTTGATTTTTTTGCTCGGAAAATTTCTTTAGAATCTTTTTCTCCGTCATTACCATGGTCGCCAATGCCTTTTTCTTTTTCTGGTTATTTAACCCCACGTGCTTTTTGTTTATTTTAAGGCGAACAACTTTTTAACCAATTTAAATTTTGAAAAACCGTTTACATATTTGGATTCAGCATGTAATTCTGCTCTTAGAAAACACTTACCTTTTTTTCTGCACTTCACCGATTTGTGGAATTTTGAACTTTTGTCGACTGAAAATATTACGGCGAGGACGCGTCAAATCTTTCTTTCGTCAGAACTCAGGTTATAACACACGTGCGGTAGTGGAACCTTTTGCCAAAGTTGCGTTGTATCGATCACTATCTACTGTACCAACGGTCGTTCGATTCGACTTTATTAAAAAAAATTAGAGGCAATTGGTTGTATAACCCCGTGGCGATTTAACCCCGTTCTACCCTACTTATAAAAATATTATAAATAAATATTTTGTTTACATTTTTAACGGATTATTCTTAAATTTTAAGCTTTTTTTTTTTTTGAGTAAATTTTTTTAAAACACTTTAAGCTATTATAACCCTGTTTTTGGAAAAAGGGTCGAAAAGACCCATAAAAACCAAGAGCGATGTGTTAAGATGCTATAAAAATGTTCCTTTTGTGATTGATTTCATTTTGACCTTCCAACAACAAGATTTATTCAAAATGTATGTTCGGAAAAATGTTGAGTTGGAAAAAATAATGGAGGTTAATCTTAAATTTTACCTCGCCAAGGGCACCCTGAAAGTGGATTGAGTCTATTTCATAAAAAAGTATTTTTTGCAAGGCAGTTTCAAAAGAAAAAATGAATTTTTCAGGGGAACGCCCATAAGGGGTTGAAATAGAGGATAAGTATTTCGAGAAGAAATGTAGAGGGGTAAAAATTAATAGAGATTGGTCTAACATTCTACCCGACCCTGAAAGTGTAAAAGTCAATTTCATGAAAATGTAATTTTTGCACGGAGCCCCTAAGGAGTAGAGATAGTAGGTAAGTATGTTGGGAAGAAATGTTGAAGAGAAAAAAACAGTTGGTGTTTGTCTTACATTTTACTTTTCTAAGGGCGGCACCTAAGCATCTATAGCGCTATTTGTCGATTTACTGTCCATTTTTTTGAACTTTGGTCTTGATGCGAAGCCCCTTAGCAGTATCCGATCCCTCCCATTTTTTGGCTCATGTATTTTCTTACCAGACCTCACAAAATTAAGAGTTCCAGCTTAATCAAATCCCATTATTTGGAATATGTCACTAAATCATGTCTGCTCGCATGTACTTTCTTTCCCTACAAAGCCTTCTCGGTTTTAGTCGTAAGGCTATGTATGGCGGTTTCAGTCGCTTTACCTGTTTGGTAAGCATATTGTTTAAGAGGTGAAGTCATCTCTAATATAATGGTTCAAAATTTTCTCCACTGCTTTAAGAAGAAACGATGTTGGATTTATAGAGCGAAATGCTTTGGGCGTGTGGTCCGCCTGCTTTCCATCTTTGGGAATGAATGCGAATTGGATTTTAGTGCAATCTACAAGCACTAGGTACTCCTAGTTCTATGCTTAGTCTAAAGATATTAGTTAAAATGGGTGCTAATATCTCTACACCTTTCTGTAATAGACAAGGTTGAATATTGTCAGCCCCAGGAGATTTTAATGGGCTAAAAGTGGAGACTCCCCATTTAACTTTATCAATGGTGAAGAATCTACAGGCTATGGAGAGGCTTCGTCTGGTTGCCTTCATGAATTTGGCATAAGGATTATATAGTTTAACAAGTCGCTATAACTCAAGAATGCGTTAAAAGAGAAAAGGTTAAATTGATTTGGAAAAGTTTAAATTGATTGGGAACACGGCAGATTAATTTGATTTGGAAAAGGCTTATTTTGATTTAGAAAAAGATTATTTTGGATGGAAAAATATCAATTTGGTTTCAAAACGGTTGAATTTGGAGTGGAAATTCTGTAGTAAAAATATCACAGGAATAATAAATAAAAAGTTTTAAGATCGAAATAGTAAAGTTTAAAATTAACGTTTTCCAAAATTTTCATCAAAAAGAAACACTATACAATATATTATTTAAATTTGACGAAGTCTAACCCCAATTTAAATACTAACTGAATATTTACATAGAATACAAATGAATCATATAAATGTTTTTAATGTTTATGTTTCATTAAGAGATTTTAGATTATTCTGGAGTAGTAGGACTTATCGCTGGTTGGGGAAAAATTGGTGAAAACCAGGAGTCTTCAACGGTATTAAAGTCAGTAACAGTTCCTGTTTGGCCAAAATCTAAATGCTTACATTCTGGTTACGGATATAAACGAATAACTAATAATATGATGTGTGCAGGATATCAAGATGGAATCTTTGATGCTTGTCAGGTAAAAAAATCTTATTGTGCAAACAAATGTGAGTTCGCTAATGTATGAAAAAAAAAGTTTTATTTAATTTAGCTCTTATTTAAATACTTTTTCAACACAAACTGGAAGGGTTTAATTTATATTCAAAAACATTAACTCCACTTTAAATTAGGTGTAGTAAATTGGTTTTTTTTCTTCTCTTATCAAACGAGTTGCAATTGTACATTTAAATGGCCAATATTTGGCCTACTATCTAAAGTTAGTTATACTTTTTCCCTGAGCCATTTTGTATACATTTAAGAAAACCAGAACATTGAGTACAAGGTAAGAAATTTTGTAATAAATTTTAATACTTTTGGGCTTACCTAGAACTTACGACTACAACTAGACATCTGCATTTTTTATGTTTTAAGAAAAAAATGTTTTAAGTTTTTTGAAATTCTGTAGATTTCTGCTTTTTTCTTTCTGTAGACCTGATTTTTCTTCATGTTTATGTGAACTTAAGTTAAAACATCAAATATGTAGATGTCTAGTTGTATGTAGTATTAACCGAACCGTACCGTCATAAACTACAACTAGGTATCTCCAATTTTCTACATAGTTTTGAGACAATTCAATTTTAAGATGATTATAATTTTGAACTTACAGTGATTTAAGATATTTTTAGACTTGTTTTTATATCCGATATATTCACTTTGTCCTTCCGTTTGTAACGCAGAGAAGGAGGCGTGGCAGATATAGAAAAGTATATATATTCTTGATCAGCGTCACCTCCTGAGTCGATATAGCCATGTCCGTCTGTCTGGCTGGGTGGCTGGCTGGCTGGCTGTGGGATTGAAAATGAGCGAAATCGGTCAACGGACTACCGCCCATACAAAAAATATCTTCAAAATGCAACTTTTGGAGTTTTTTTAACGATAATGTAACCAAAATACACATAAATACTATAAATTGTAAGCGCAAGCTCTAAGCAAAAACTGCGCAAATTCGGACAAGAGGGCGTGGCACCTCTCATATAAGCAAAAGCTTCAAATCGCTGTACTGAAAACATTTTTTGAGATAATCCAACCAAATTTCACTCAAATACTAAAAACTATAAACGCAAACTCTGAGAATAAACTGGGTGAATTCGGACAAAAGGGCGTGGCACCTCCCATGTAAACAAAATTTTGAAAGTACTGTTGTGTATGGTATTTAATGTTTGGCCAGGCCAAAGGTAACACCCTTACTAGTTTTTTCTTATAACACCAAACCAAACCACAATGCATATCACAAGTTACTTATCTCAAAAATGATAATTGGGAAGTTACCAAGTTGTAATATTGAGGTGACAATGACCAAACCAGAAATGTATTTGTATTAAAATTAATTTTTGATTGTTTTAAAATTTAGTACTAAATTTGCATTAAATTTTATTCCATATTGTATTTTTCTGCATAAACTGATACACATGAAAACGCCACCATACTTGTTTGAAAAATTACTATTTAGCCAGTCTCAAAGGACTCAGATGCTTATTATACCTAGGTTCAATTACTTTTCATCATTATTATTATTTTTCATCAATGCCATTCGACTATGGAATTCTTTGCCAAGTCTGTGTAGAAGTATTCACGAACTAAGGAGTTTTAGACTATCCACGTTTAACCATTTGTTGTGATATTATTTTATTATGTTTCATTGTGTCTTGTTAAAATTTTAATTTAAATTAAAAAAAAAAAAATGGTTGTTTGTAAACACACAATTTTATCTCCAAATAAAAATACTACTGCGGGCAAATTAGGTAAAAACAGGTATTTATTTTTAATTTTGTTGAAGATGCAGCGAATTTGATCCGACATGGCTCATTTTTTTCGCAATTGAATTTAAGATAAACACTTTAGTTTTTTGCAGTTTTTCCCCCAAACTTTTTTTATCCCCCGTAAACCCCCAAAATGTAAAATTGTGCAATTCAGGGGTTGTCAAGGTCGCTGAACTCAGTATAATTTTCACATAGTCAACATAAACCATTTTGAAGATGTTCAATACAATTTCTTCTGTAGAAGAACATTGCGGATTGTATCAAAAATATTGATTTTTGAAAGAAATTGAAATGTCCCATTTATAATAAAACCTTAATATCTTGTGGAAATTTCATTCGATTTTGCTCAGCATAAAATTAAAGTGTTTTATATGCACCATTTATAAAAAATTCTAAAAATATTTATTTAAAAATAAAATATATGCCAAAAACAAAGTGTTTCATTTAAAGTTGATATGAAAAATTTATAAGATTTGTGAAATTTCAAACTTTTTCGTGCTATAACTCAGTCTCAGTCAATTTTGTTCGAAGCATAATTATTGGTATAGTTGTTCTTAAAAATGGAAAACTAAAACCGATCGAACTTGGCGTCATACAAATATATTGATGTATATGAACTATAACCTCTAAAATAGATATTATCAAATAACTCGGGAACGGCCCCAAGGCAAAAAAAATAATTGCATTTTTCGTATTCAGCGACCTCAAATTAGTTTAGAAAAAACGGTTTGCAAAATGTTACAATTATTTTTAATTTTGTGTTGCATTAACTTTTTATAGTTATTGCTTAAATTATAAACAAATCAAAAGCACAAACAAATTTTTGGTAAACTTTACTTTTTATAGTTTAAAAAAAAAAACCCACCTCGACCGTATAAATTCATTCACTGTAACAAAACTTCTAGGCTAAAACCCCCAGGCACTCCACTATATCGATTTTTTGGTGCTTAAAATGGGGATACACGCAGTTTTCCGGGCGCCATTTTGAATTTTCCAATATCATATTTGGATTCAGCGGCCTCGAAAATCTCCTGATTAGCATAATTTTTATTGAATTAATCGGAATTAGGGGTTCATTGGGGATCAAAAAAGTTTTGAGGAAAAACCGTAAGCAACTAATGTGTTGGTTTTGTCCTGAATTTTATTACGAACAAAATGAGCCATGTCGGATCAAAATCGGTGCATGTGCAACCAAATTAGAAATAATTAACCAATTTGCCTGTACTAAAATACGAAATGTCTGAGGAGCCAACAAAAGTAAATTTTCAATTCTCTTGTAGACTTCTGTATTAAATTCTATTTAAATGAATTTTAATATTTATATAAAATTTGGCAACTTTTCAGGAGAGCTAAAAAACTACTTTGATGCTTCTCAATTCTCTTTGTGTAGGAGTTGGAAGAAATGTTAAAAATTTTTTATTATACATGAATACTAAGCGAATATTTTCAATTAATTTTTTTTTTTTGCTCTGAGGTCAATAGTTTTTAATAAAATTGAAATAAGATATTTTTGTGAAATATTTTTAGTGGAGTGCCTGGGGCTTTTAACCTTGGATTTCTACAAGACCGAATGAATTTATATGGGGTGGGATTTTGTTTTAAATGCCATAAAAAAAAAGTTTACCCAAAATTTGTTTGTGCTTTTGATTTGTGTATTAACTATAAAAAGTTAGTACAACACCACATTAAAAATAATTGTAACAATTTACAAACTATTTTTTCTAAACTAATTTGAGGTCGCTGAACACGAAAAACGCAATTTTTTTTTTCCTTCTAACCGTTCCCGAGTTATTCGGCCATTTTTATTTTCGAGATTATAGCATCATATACATCAATATATTTGTATAACGCCAAATCCGATCGATTTTATTTTACCACGATTACAAAGAATGACTAATGGTGTTTCTAACGGGTATACCAATGATTATGCTCCCAATAAAATTAACTGAGTTATAGCACGAAAAACTTAGATTTTTTAAAAAAAATTTTAAATTTTTCATACCAACGTCAAATGAAAAACTTAGTTTTTCGCATATATTTATTTTAAAATTTTTTTTTAACAATTTTATTCAATGGCATATTTAATTCCAAACATTTTAAGCTAACTTTGAGCAAAATCGAATGAAATCTCGTGAAGATACTAAGGTTTTAGTGCAATGAAGGCATATCGTTTTCTTTCAAAAGTTTATATTTTTGATGCAATTGCAACCCGGTCCGAAATGTTCTTCTACAAAAAATGATTAGAGCTTCTTTAAAATGTTCAATGAGTGTAGAATGGCCGATGTGGAAGCTGAAAAATTGGATCTGTTAACTTAGGCTGAACATTTTGAAAATGCTCTGGACAACTTCTCATCATTCTTATTGCACCAAATCCTTAATATCTTCAAGAAATCGCATTCGATTTTGCTCAAACTAGGCTTAAAATGTTTGAAATTAAATTTGCCATTGAATAAAATTTAAAAAAAAAAATTTTTTCAAATAAATAAATGCGAAAAACTAAGTTTTTCATTTGATATTGATATGAAAAATTTTTTAAAATTTTTAAAAAATCTGAGTTTTTCCTGCTATAACTCAGTCAATTTTGTTCGGAGCATAATCATTGGTATACTCGTTAAAAGAGCCATTACTCACTCTTTGTAAGCGTTGTAAAATAAAATCGATCGGACTTGGCGTTCTTCAAATATATTGATGTATATGAAGCAATAACCTTGAAAATATAAATGTCCGAATAACTCGGGAACGGTCCAAAGGAATAAAAAATAAGTGGGTTTTTCGAGTTCAGCGACTCTAAATTAGTTTAGAAAAAATAGTTTGCAAAATGTTATATCTATTTTGGATTTAGTGTTGTATTAACTTTTTATAGTTATTACTTAAATAAAGAAAAAATCAATTGCACAAAAAAATGTTTGGTAAACTTTTCTTTTTATGGTATAAAAAACAAAATCCCACTTCAACTATATAAATTCATTCACTCTAATAAATATCCTAGGTAAAAAGTCTCAGGCACTCCACTAATCGTAAAACACATTTAAAATTACTATTTTTATCTCTGTAACGGGTACTTCTAGAGAAAAATTCTAGTAAATTTCTTCGTAATTGAAGTTGTTTCCAACACCGACTACGGTGTTTTGTCCAAAAAGGCAAAACGAAGAGGCCTACTGCGTTTAACTTTTCATAAAACTATGTTCATTTTCAAATCGCGATATCTCATGAACGGTAAGTCAAACGAAAAAAGTGTTGGTAAAGACATTCATAGAGAATAACATGTTCTGCAAAATCCAAGAAAAAAAATTTTTCTGCGGCATATCGTTTCGGAATATTTTGCAAAAACAGTTTTTTTCTAAATTTTAAGTTTGTCAAAAGATATCTCCTAAACTTTAAGTCGTACAAAAAAAAAAAATATTGTTTGTAGAACAAACAATTCCCTATAAGCTGGTATTTTTGTTTTATTGCTGCGACGCTCCGTTCATGTATTATCACAATTTAAAAGAAAAATCAGTTTAAAAAACTTCGAAAAACTTTCCAGGTAAATCTACCGAATGACCGCACTACAAAAAAGATCACAACTTTTTAATAGGTAAACTTTTTTATTTATATTTTAAGCTAAGCATTCCACTTTTAATAATTAAATTTCATGCGGTCTTGTAGAAGTCCTACGTATACAGTGTTTTAAACTCCCTGGGAACTCTACTATTTTTGATTTAAGAAATTCAGTTCTTTCCAAATGAAAAGTAACTTATTTCGAAGAAGTGCTTTTGTCAAACTTTTTTTTGCCATTTAACCTGTATCTTATCACGACACCCTTATCTTTTGTGACTTAAGCTGTTTTGTGAAAAGTATCTGTAAAAGTTTTTAAATTTTTTAACCTATTTGAGATAAGTTGTTTTGTCAAATGCTATTTGGAATAAAACATCGAGATAGGTTGATTTTCGATTCTATATCTCTGCAACTAAAAGCCATAGAGATATGGCGGTTACACCAAAAGAAGAGTATTTAAATTTTAAATATATAATTGAAATCCTCGAAAATTGTCTTATTTCGAGTTAGATTGTATTGTTAAAAGTCCACAGATATGTATATATGTATACTAGACACGGTGGTTTTTAAAAAATTTTAACTTTTTGAAATACCACCCGCGATTTTTTTTCAGGGATAATGTTGGCGGACCCTTCTAGTATCTAAATCCGCAAACCGCGAAATCGAACGTCCAGCCGTTTTTTTTTTTTTCGACATTTTAGTTTTTTTAACGATTTTTGAGTATGTCTCGGTGTTTATATACATATTATGTACACATATATATGGATATACGTACATATATATACTTGTACATCTATATATGTGCAATATATATATATGGATATATATGTACATACATACATATAAAAGGTATTGTTTCCGCACCATTTATTTTTTAAAAAAATCGGTTTTTTCGTATCTAAGAAAAACACAAACAAAAACCGGAAACAAAAATAGCCATTCCAGATGTAATTTTTGATGCTTAATCCGACTCCGGTATTAGAATTGCTCTATTACGTCTGGACTTTGAGATATCCTTACATAAATGTTTAAAGGACACCATTTTTTTTCCTATTTTAGAAGTTATATAACAAGATAAGGTAATATTATGCCGTAAAATCTGGTATGAGAGTTAATAGCCCTAGCTTTTTCCTTGAAATCTCAATCAAACCGATAACGATATCTTTTTTTTTGTCGGAGATATCTTTACCTAAAAATTAAAAAAAGTGCAAAAACACGATTTTCGGCTATATTGGATGTTATATGCAGGACACACAAAATTTTTTTGGGAATTTCTATTACTAGAAACAATTGGTACTTTTTTTGGCTTTAAATTGAGCTATCAAATGTTTATCTGCAATATTTTTCTGCAAAGTTATGTTAACTTTAAAATCACACCATGAAACTCATAGCGAAAAATCTCAGTTTTCAGCTATATTTGAGGTTATATACAGTACGGACGAAATTCGTCTGCTGTTTTTTACTAACCGACTCATTTAAAACCATTCTTTGTCTTTAAAATGAGCTATCAAGAGGTCTCTTGTGATTGTTTTCCACAAAGTTATGACCATTTAAAAATTACATTATGGAGTGCAAACTCACACTGTACGAGTATTCCTTATATTGCTGCAACATGTCGTCTTAAAATAGTCATAACTTTTTAGAAAACAATTACAAGAGACTACTTGTTAGCTCATTTTGAAGATAAAGAATGGTTTTAAATGTGTCGGTTAGTAAAAAAAAGCAGACGAATTTCGTCTGTACTGTATACAACCTCAAATATAGCCGAAAACCGAGATTTTTCGCTATGAGTTTCATGGTGTGATTTTAAAGTTAACATAACTTTGCAGAAAAATATTGCAGATAAACATTTGATAGCTCAATTTAAAGCCAAAAGAAAGTACCAAATGTTTCTGGCAATAGAAATTCCCAAAAAAATTTTGTGTGTCCTGCATATAACATCCAATATAGCCGAAAATCGTGTTTTTGCACTTTTTTAACTTTTTAGATATTTTCGACAAAAAAAAAGATATCGTTATCGGTTTGATTGAGTTTTCAAGGAAAAAACTAGGGCTATTAACTGTCATACCAGATTTTACGGCATAATATTACCTTATCTTGTTATATAACTTCAAATATAGGAAAAAAAATGGTGTCCTTTAAACATATATGTAAGGATATCTCAAAGTCCAGACGTAATAGAGCAATTCTAATACCGGAATCGGATTAAGCATCAAAAATTACATCTGGAATGACTGTTTTTGTTTCCGGGTTTTGTTTGTGTTTTTCTTAAATACGAAAAAACCGATTTTTTAAAAAAATAAATGTTGCGGAAACAATACCTTTTATATGTATGTATGTGTATATGTACATATATATCCATATATATATATTGCACATATATATATATACAAGTATATATATGTACGTATATACATATATATGTGTACATAATATGTATATAAACACCGAGACATTCTTAAAAACGTTAAAAAAACTAAAATGTCGAAAAAAAAACGGCTGGACGTTCGATTTCGCGGTTTGCGGATTTAGATATTAGAAGGGTCCCCAACATTATCCCTGAAAAAAATCGCGGGTGGTATTTCAAAAAGTTAAAATTTTTTAAAAACCACCGTGTAGAGTGATCCAAATTGTGTATGGAAAATTCAAAAGAATTAAAATGTCAAGGTGAGCAACTTTACTGAATCCTTGGATCCTGCTGATTACAAAAAGTGCTTTGGAACCAAAACCTTTCTCCAGAGATGGGCATAACTAGTTACTTTTGTAACTTGATACATTTTTGTTACTAGTTACATCTTGTATCAAGTTTCAACAATTTTTTTAGTTACTTGTTACTTGATGTAACTAGTAACAAAAATGTATCAAGTTACAAAAGTAACTAGTTATGCCCATCTCTGGAGATGTCCAAAGATTGTTTTATAAATTACTATGCCCTTGTGCCGCGTCTGGATTGAAATGGATTCAAATTTTTACAATCCATACTGATCCAGATTTGTTTACCAGATTTTTGGGATAGATTTGGATTGAAAATCGAATAAATCCATTTAAGTCCAAGGAATATAGATTGTTACGAAAGATTGAAATGAATGAAAAAAGACGCAATCTATTTATCTATCTGAATCCATATTCTGATCCAGAATTGTGTACCAGATTTCTCGGATAGATTTGGTTTCAGAATCAGATCAATGCATTTTAATCCAGAGAATATGGATTGTTGCGAAAGATTGGAATGTTTTTAAATAGACGCAATTTATCAATCTTTCTGAATCTTTTTGATCCAAAATTGTGTATCTTAAATTCGAGATGGATTTGGATTCAGAATCAGATCAATGCATGGTTGATTTGTGATCATCAAGGAGATAATATTTGGGCATGAACAATATCGTGAATTCCTGGGATTGTGGTATTTCTCACAGGAATTAAAATTCGACTCCAATCCATTTGAGTCCTTTTCAATCCAAGTATGCACGATCAATGTCAATCCAGTCTAATCCATTTAAGTCCAACTGCAATCATTTAAGTTTATGTAAACCTTTTTTGTTACAGCACTTTATAAACATCAAGTAAGTACCATTTTTAAAGTGAAAAAATTGTTCGAATAATAAGTTAATTTTTATTTTTCAAATCTATTTCAATCCATAAGATTAATTTTAGGAAAAAAAATTTTTTTTTTTCTTAAAATTTTTTTTACTGAAATCTTTTGATGGATAAAAAACGTTCGTTTTTCAAAAGATTTCCGTAAAAAAAATAAAAACAAAAAATTTTTTTTTTCCAAACGTAATTTTTTTTTCCAAACTTAATTTTTCTCAAAATTTATTCTTATGCTTTGTATAGGAAATATTTTGAAATAAAAATTGCATCGATTTTTCGCAAAAACACCACTTACACACTCTGAAGTTCCATGCCTATAACTTGCAAAAAAATTTTTTTTCGCAAAACTAATAATGAGAGGTCTCCACATTTAGCACTTAGATCAGCTATGTGAATTTTTATAAAAATCTGAGAACCCAACTGCAAATTTCGAAAAATCTGAGGTGATCAAGGCCATATTATCTTAACTTATTTTATAATTTATTTATTTACTAGCTGGCCCGGTAGCGACTTTGTTCGCCCGTTCCCGATGACCTTTACATATGTTCCAAGTCCCTGTCGTCCTTCTCTTCCAACCCCTCAGGTTTTTCAAGGTGAATAGAATACATATTTATGTACCAACTTTTATAATGATAGCTATTATAGGCGTAGAAATATAGCATTTTGAGTATTTTTACTGTACGGGGGGTGCAAATCCCTTTCGTTCAATCCCTCTTAAGCTTTTCATGCTGAATAGTAGACGCAATAAACATCCATGTACCAAGTTTCATAATGATAGCTGATATAGGAACACTGATATAGCATTTTGTGTGTTTTTTTCATATGGGGTGCTCACCGTCCCCTGGTTCAATCCCCCTCAAATTTTGCAGGGTTGATGGTAGATACATTATGCATAAGTTCACTAACTTTCATAATCATAGCTTGTATAACTGAAGAGATATAGCAATTTTTGTAATTGTTTCGTATGGGGAGTGCAACCCCCGTCCCCCACAGCGGCATCTCACCCCCTTAAGATCCTTCTACAGACTATAACAAACCATTTACAAAAAAAATTATTTAAATCGGCCGTGTAGTTTCCGCATCCATAAGCTACATACGGACACCATTTCATTTTTATATATATAGATGTTATTAAACAAAGTACCTGGAGACCGATTCCTGCTCGGTCAACAATCTGATCTTATTATTCTAGTCGATGTTTTTATTCATAGCTATTTTTTGTTATGAAACTTGTACCTTTTCACCTCCAATGGTCACGCTTTCAAAATAATAAATAAACCGATGAGAATAATAATCAGAAAAAACTCGGAAAGTATCGAATGGTACATAAATATCAAAAACTCAAAATTTTTTTTGGTGAAATAGAATGCCCTAAATAAATAAGAGGGATATGCCACATACCCAAAATATTTCGTCTTTTGTATGGGGACGGAAATATCTTATTTTCAAAGGATCATAACTCGGAAAATAAGAGTCCTATTGGAAAAATCCAGAAGGATATTTTGATAAGGAAAAGTGAGGCTATTTGATGCCATTAATAAAAAAGAATTTCACCTTTTCTAGTAGCTACGCTGTGAGACTGAACACACCCTTTTCTTCAACTTCAATCAAGGATATTTCAAAATCCTGCAGGTATAACGACAGTTCTGCTGATGAAGACGGATTCAGCGTCAAAAATTAAATAAGACTGCATATAAGAAATAAAAAGTTCATTCCATTTTTTATGCCTGAGTTATTAACCAAAATTTTTATTTTGGCAAAAAGTGGGCGTGGCCATTATTAAACACAAAGCCCAGTTTTCGTTATGCTTTAGATACTCATGATCCAGATCCGCATATCAAATTTCATCAAAATATGATGTCCAATTGCGAGAAATGGCATTTAATATGTTTTACTTGTATGGGAGGTTCCACGCCCATAAACGATAATTTGCCAACTTTCAGTTCGTAGGTGCCTAATATCAAGTACACTCCCTGCAGTTAAGTTCAGAAAGATTGCTTTCGTAGTTTTCTCTTTATAGCGTATTATATTTTTGTTGGCGGTGCCACGCCCTTCAACGAATTTTTTTAATATAACGACATATCACATATTATTACTTATTTTCAGGGGTACAATCTCTTACACTTTCATTATAATTATTGGAGTCGTTTTCGAGTAATATTGAATTAAAATTTTCAATGGTTAAAAAGGGGGCGTGCCACTTCTTCGATACCGCCCACTTTTCGGTTATTAACCCCTTGAGACCGAAGCCTAGACCCTTGTAGATATCGAAAAATTAACTTCGGATTCAGTTTTCTTGTGTTTAAATTAAGAAAAAAAAGTAGGTCCGGAAAAGTCCCTCGTAGCCAGAAAAGGTGGAGTCATATTACACAGTGCAACAAAAAAAATCCAAAAAAATTTTTGAATGCTGTTCCTGAAAGCCCATGATGTTACTAATAAAACCCTACATGTGTTTCGCTTGTTTGGCTCTAGGTCGAATTTTATAGTACTATAAAAATTGCTTCAAAACTGCTTTTTCAAAGTTGCCACGGCTATAAGTCGTAAACCATTTGAGATTTTGTTTTCCGACCTTTAACGAAGTTGTAGATGTAGACTAAAGGAAGGGAAGCGTTCAAGAAACTAACCCGAAAAAATTGGGTTTTGGGCCACAAAATCACAAAAATTGCAAAAATTTTACCATTTTTGGTCAAAGCTATAAAACCGTTCCGTATTTTGCCAAACAATTAGCACAAAATTGAAGTTTAGACTATACTGAACAACTCTCTAGAGCATGTCAATAGCATTCGAGCACTTCTTGATACTAATTTTAATTAAAACAGTGATGTATCAAAAAATACTTAAGGTCCTATGTGACCCCATCGGTTTCAAGGGGTTAAAAGGCATTGATAAGCAGTACCTACATACCAAATTTCATTAAAATACCTTGTAATATTTGCGAGAAATAGCATTTTACGTATTTTGCTTGTATGGGAGGTTCCACGCGCAACGGCGATATTTCGCCCACTTTCAGATCAGAGATGCCCTATAGCAATCAGGCTCCTCACAATTAATTTCAAAATGTTTGCTTTATTATTTTTCTTTTTATACCATTTTACAATTTTATGGGCGGTACCACGCCCATCAACGAGTTTTCCCAATATAACGGCGTATTACATATTAATTCTTGTTTGCAGAGGTAACATCTCCTAAACTTTCATTAAAATTGTTGGAGTAGTTTTCGAGTAATTTGAATCAAAATTTTCAAGGGCTAAAAAGCGTGCATGGCACTTCTTCGATCCCGCCCACAGTCTGTTACAAGGTATTATTAAGCCGTACCTGCTGACCAAATTTCATCCAAATACCTTGAATGGTTTTCGAGTTATGACTAAATCAATTTTAAGATTTAGGGCAGTACCACGCCCCCTGGTGAGCATTTACAAAGTTCAAGCCTAGCTCTTTCTTCATTGTATGCTAATATCTTGCTCTATTCCAAGTTTCATTAAAATAGCTGTAGCAGTTTTCGAGAAAAATATTTGGCACAGATATATATATACGGGAGAAGGGGGAGGTTTCGACACCCTAACAAAAAAGTCCTTATATATTCCAAATGGAATTGTGCATGTTGTTTTGAATACACATAGACTATGCATGAATATGTGTGCTTCTTTTATAAAGTACAAAAAAATTGATATGTTTGCTATTTTCGGAAATGTGACCAATAAACCAAAGTTAAAATAAATGACTAAACCTCCCACTTTTGGGGAGGCTTCGTCAGTCATGTAAATTCTTGATTCCCTTGATTTTTTGAAACCTTCAACCTTTTGAATGTAGGTGGTAAAAGACGAATTGCTTCCGGTGATACAATAGGAGAACGAAAATTAGGGATGTCGTCTTCAATCGGGGCCATATCCAGCAAATCATTCGAGGAAGGAAGGTCAGAGCCTTGAACGAGTTCGAGACATGATTCAGGCTGATTCTATATCCATTTGTACATCGGCATTAGTACCGAACTCCATATCATGTGAAAAATCAGATTCGTGGAAAATAACTGAATCATATGTATAAATTTCAGTTGTCGAATCCTCCCATTTACACTTGACGAATCCTCCCATATCCACTTGTTTCCAAATTTCCAAAATTTCTCAGTAATCTTTTATTTATTTTGCAAACCTCAAATGTAGTACTAACAGTAATAATATATTTAAGTATCTGCTAAAAAAAACGGAAATTTTATGGTTTATTAACCGAGTATCACACTAAAAGCAACAAGCAAATATTACATCAACTTGCTATAAAAATACAAAATCACGACTAACTACGCACCCTAGCCGAATAACGCAGAGAAATTTTTATGATAGCTGCGTACTATTAGGAGTAAGACTTTTTGGTTTATACGCGGGAGTAAGTGCGAATAGAAATCGCAAAATTCGGCAATGATGAAGCCTCCCACGTGTCGAAACCTCCCCCTTCTACCCTATATGAATGGCTTTTTTTGAAAGTGGAATAAGTCGACTTTTTCATAAACTGAGATATTAAAGGGTTTGCGTACGACTCAATTTAACAATATTGGCAAGCGTTATTAAACCGGTGTTAAGTGTTTACCACTGTAAATTGATCAAGATTTGTTATGCTGTAAAAATTTTTACAAGTGTAATAGAAAATAGTTGAGTTTTTTTGGTCTGAATGGACTTATTCCACTTTCATTTATAATAATTTTAAAAATTTGTTATACTTTTGTATGACTTATTCCATTTTTACTCACAAAATATTTTGTAAATTAAAGCAAAGGAAAATTAAAACTTAGAAAAATTTTACTTTAAAAACTAATGTTGTTTCTTTTCTTTTCTTTTTGCTCAAGTAGGGCTCTGAAAATTAGTTACAACAACAACAAAAACAAAAAGTTCTTGTCGGACCTACTTTCGGAGATATAGCCATCGGAAGATCGAGATATATTTTTTATAAAAATTATTATAAGTTGGGAACCCCCGAAAGGATTTTAATAATATTACTGTCATACAAAAGATATGTTAATTTGCTACAAAATCAACCCACAAAAAGTTTTAATCCGAGTCGTGGTTTTAGAGATATTGCAGATTTTCAGAAATTTTGACAATTGTTTTTTTTTAAACCACTATTTTTCCAAAAACTGTATCATTAATGCATAGTTTTAGTAACATATTATAAAAGCCCAATTTATTTGCTTTCATTTGATATGTAATTTGTACCTGTTTTCCTGCACTATCATATTTTTTTAAAGGAAAACAAAAAAGTGAACCAAAGAAATTTTCATGGAATTTAATTAAACATTAAAAGAACAACAATAATACCAACCACAAAAATAACAATAACAGCAATAAAAACAACAAAACGATGTTTTTAGATAGTTTTCGATTAATTCCGATTCCTGTAGACTCTTCCGATGTTTTCCAATAAAAAAAATACGTAATGCAAGAAATCAAGTACAAATTACATGTCAAATGAAAGGTAATAAATTGAACTTTTATAGTGTGTTACTAAAAATATAGATTAATGATACAATTTTTGGAAAAATAGTGCTTTAAAAAAAAAAATGGTCAAAATTTCCGAAAATTTGCAATATCTCTAAAACCACGACTCGGATTAAAATTTGTTGTGCATTAATTTTGTAGCAAATTAACATATCTTTCGTATGACACTAATATTATTAAAATCCTTTCAGGGGTTCCCAACTAATTATAATTTTTATAAAAAATATATCTCGATCTTCCGATGACTATATCTCCGAAAGTAGGTCCGACAAGAACTTTTTGTTTTTGTTGTTGTTGTAACTAATTTTCAGAGCCCTACTCGAGCAAAAAGAAAAGAAAAGAAACAACAACAGTTTTTAAAGTAAAATTTTTCTAAGTTCAAATTTTCCTTTGCTTTAATTTACAAAATATTTTGTGAGTAAAAAATGGAATAAGTCTTACAAAAGTATAACAAATTTTTAAATTTGTAATAAATGAAAGTGGAATAAGTCCATTCAGACCAAAAAAACTCAACTATTTTCTATTACACTTGTAAAAATTTTTACAGCATAACAAAACTTGATTAATTTACATTTGTAAACACTTAACACCAGTTTAATAACGCTTGCCAATATTTTTAAATTGATTTAAAAGCAAAATCTTCTGCATAGCAGTAGATGAAAAAATGGACTTATTCCACTTTCAAAAAAATCATTTTTGTAAAATTGTTTTTCATGAAAAGTTCTTTTGAGTAATTTTTGATGAAATCGTGGTCTAACGAGTCTGTAATTTTCAATATAAAAAGAGGACATATATAGCTAGCTATAACTACCATAAACTCAATTTTTCCGGAATTGGACTTATTCCACTTTCAAATAAACCCATTCATATAATATATATTAGGGTGGGCCGATTTGAAAAGTGATCTCGGCTACCCCCCTATGTTAAAGTTCATTCAATTCTATGAATATTTGCCCAAGGAACTATACCTCTGCGTTCAACTTTAGTTCGGCTCATTTTTGATCGAAAATTGTACCTTTCATCAATATTTTTTTTTATTTTCATACTAAATTTTTAAAATTTTTATAAAAACAAAATAGTCTAAGATCCGGCAGTAAAAAAATGTATCGATCGAGTTTTTAGTTAAAATCTAGTTTTTACATATATTTAGGAATTGGGGAACATATTTTTGCGGGGTTGCCTCTGGAAATGTGGCCGCAAGTATTATCAAATTGCGATAACTTATGAACCGTGAGTCGCACGAGAAAAAGTGTCCAGATCTTTTTTATGGGGAGTCATATGCTCTACAAGTAATTTTTATTATATGTTAAAAAAATTTACCGTTTCAGAATTATTTATTAAAAACCGATTTTTTTTACGCAATATACAATAAACGTAAAAAAAATCGGTTTTTAATAAATAACTCCTGAACGGTAAATTTTTTTTACATATAATAAAAACTACTTGTAGAGCATATGACTCCCCATAAAAATGATCTGGACACTTTTTCTCGTGCGACTCACGGTTCATAAGTTATCGCAATTTGATAATACTTGCGGCCACATTTCGAGAGGCAACCCAGCAAAAATATATTCCCCCATTCCTAAATATATGTAAAAACTAGATTTTAACTAAAAACTCGATCGATACATTTTTTTACTGCCGGATCTCGTACTAAAAGTAATGTCATTATATGATTTGGCTGGTATTCTGTCAGTAATCAATTAATTGGCTTCTGTTTACATAAAAAGTTCACTTGATGGCGTGGAATTGATGCTATATGTTTAAAAAAGTGATATGGGTCAAATAGCCGATTATTATGACCGACTTTCAAAATAAACGATTCATATTTTTGGATGAATTTTTTCAAACAAAACACCAACCTAGGCTGAAAGTTCATTCAATTCTATGAATATTTGCCCAAGGCACCATACCTCTGCGTTCAACTTTAGTTCGGCGCATTTTCGATTGAAAATTTTACTTTGCGTTTAATATTTGAGGAGTGATTTTTCAAAAGGGCGTAAAACCACTTCCAACCTCGAACAAACCTAAGGATGCCATCGCAATTACCATTCTAAAATGCATCCTCTAGTTCAAAATTCATCACAAAAAATGCGTTTTTTCAAGGTAAAATCGTGATCAAAAGTCGCATTTCAGAACAAAAGGGCTTATTTCCATATAATTTCATAGAAATTTTTAAAGTTTGATACAAAAAGGCGTATTTCGAATAGTGGCCAAAAAAACTTTTAATATTTTTTATATGCCCCAGTTTATATAGGTGCTTACATACCATGATTTCGAAACAAAAGGGCTTATTTCCACACTCTTCAGAACAAAAGGGCTTATTTCCAAATGTTTTTTACTTTTTGTAAACAGCCCATAAAAGTTTTTTCTCATTACTGAAAATTTGTTTAACATGGTTTTACGCCCTTTTGAAAAATAGCTCCTCATTTATTTTTATGCTTGATTTTCAAAATTCTTATAGAGACAAAAGTAATATCATAATATGTTTTGGCTGGTATTCTGTCAGTAATTAATAAAATTGGGTTTTGTTTTTATCAAAAGTTTACTTGATAGCGTGAAATTGATTACATTTATATAAAAACTTATATCGGTCAAATAACCGATTTCAAAATAAACGAGTCATATTTTTACATGGATCGAAACACCAACCCAAGTATTTTTGGATGCTAGGTTGCCGAATCTGACACTCAGTTTTTTCCAGGGCAACATCTAGTGGCAGTTTTAGGAAATAAAATAGCCGCTTTTTTTAACTTTACAGAACATTATACCAAAAATCCATGTAAAAATATGAATCGTTTATAATAAATCGGTTATTTGACCGATATAATTTTTTGAAATAAATATAGTCAGTTTCACGCTATCAAATAAACTTCTCGTGAAAACAGAACCCAATTTTATTGATTATTGACAGAATACCAGCCAAAACATATAATGACATTACTTTTGTCTCTATAAAAATTTTTAAAATTTAGTATGAAAATAATAAAAGGTAAAATTTTCGATCAAAAATGCGCCGAACTAAAGTTGAACGCAGAGGTATAGTTCCTTGGGCAAATATTCATAGAATTGAATGAACTTTCACATAGGGGAGTAGCCGAGGTCGATTAAATTTCGTCCATACAATTTGGCCCACCCTAATATATATATATATATAGAAACAAATATACAATTTTAGCTCGTATAAGAAGAGAAGATATGTGCTAGTATCGAGTTTTCATCTGCGCAAAAATTATTTAAAACATTTTTAGCCGTCAGAATTTCAAAAAGAAAATGTCAAACGATGCAGAAAGAGCAAGAATTTTAAATCTGAAAAAAAATGTTAAATCAGTCCGGCAGATTTTTTTTTGCAAGCAGTTATACCAAAGCCATTGAATTCAATTATCTCTGTACTCGTATGTAAGCATTTTCATAACTAAAGTGAATTGAAATTTTTCGTTCAAAATGACTCAATTTTGTTATGTATGTATGATCCGATCTTTAAGTCTTAGGAGCCAAAATAAAGCTGTAATAATTGCGCACAAAACCAAGAAGTTTTTTTAATTTTATATTGCTTTAAGCTAGATTCGTGTAATTAAAGATAAGTTGTTTTTGGTTTTTTCAGTACATTTTTTCAATAAAATGGATAAAAAAAAAAATTTCCCACACTGATTTAAAATTTTTTTCAGATTTGATATTCCTGATTTTTTCAGCATCGTTTGACATTTTGTTTTTGAATTTCTGATGGCTAAAAATTTTTTAATTCATTTATAAGCGGATGTAAATCGTGATTTTGGATTTAAATGCAGTCTTATTATGTGAATAGCAAGGAACAATAATAACATAGTCATAACTAAAGGTGGATCAAAAGTCGGAAAATTGCAGACTAGAGTAATTTAGACTTACGTCCTATTAGAATTAGGCCGATGATATATAAATATTTAATTATAAACATTTTCGACGCATATAAAACTAGGAAAAATATTCAAAACTGCCTTAGTATGTTTATATATGGGTATTTCTTAAAAAAAGTCTACCGAGTATGAAAAATTAAATATGTTTTAAAGTTTGATTTAACCACCGGTAGTTATGCAAAAATATTCAAATGTTAAGTCTCGACAAAGTATATCGAGAAAGTTATAAGTGTTTGAAATGTGTCACGTCCGCAATTATATGTAATAAATCCATATAAATAAAACTGAAATTTTGTATGTATCTTTGGATATCTTTTACGATTTAGAAAACGTGTGGTTGATTTCCTGAAACGTTTGCAGTGTGTTTGTTATTATTTGATAATGTTGGATGATAGGTTGAAAAAATGGGCGTTGTCACGACCTCCTCCTAACATAATTCGACATAAGACTGTAACTACTTATTTGATGCAGATAAATGGTATTTGGTACATATGTACACTAGGGTAGCAGCACTTTTTCGAAATAATGGGAAAATTATAGGTTGCATCAAAGATTATCTTAGGAGCTGGCCTTATAACAAAGACTACATACTTAGTTTTGGTCAAAACCCCCGAAAAGATGGTCCGCCCCGGACTTGAAGGTCTAAACGACAAAAATCATTGTTTTTCGCAGTTTTTTTATTTTATCTCAAAAACCACGAAATTATTGGTAGTAATTCATCCCAAATCTTTGAAAGGAAATAATTTTCTACATTTTTTGTATTTTCCTCATTGCTCTACAGTATGGAAGTCCCGGAAGAAGTTAAAACTTTTAGATAAAAAAAGTTTTTTCGCTATAACTCAAGATTCAAAAAAAGTTTTTTCGCTATAACTCAAGATTCAAGACATACACAAATACTTTAGACCTCAATAAATGTAGGAAATCTATTTTTCTTTAGTATTGCTTTCAAATTTTTATTCCAAAAGTAAACGGTTTCCTGCTAGAGGCCGAAATTTGTTTAAAATAATTGTGTATCATGAAAAAGCAACCTTTTATTGTTTTGGTTTTAAAATATACCCAACATTTTTGAATAGAAACTAATGAACTAGAAAAATTAAGAGCTTTTAAACATGATCTTCAGAATGGAAATCGGATTAATATTGCGCGAGATATGATAACTCTTACATAGTTGGTATTTTTTGTAAAGTTCTGATTTTGGGTATTTTTGTTTCACAGTTTTTTTTGCATTCACAACTTAAAATTTTTTTGTGTATTACTTTACGTTAAAGGACCACAAACAATGGATTAAGAATGTCAAAATTGGTTTGTAGTTTCCTTGCGAATTTCAGCCTGAGAGTTTGGATTTTTTTCAATTTTTGTCAAATACGGTTTATTTTGAGTATGCCCTATGGAAGTCCCGGAAAAAGTTCAAATTTTTTGATTCAAAAAACTGTTTTTTTTCTTATAACTCAAGATACAAGGCACACACAAAAACTTTAGACCTCAATAAATGTAGAAAATCTGTTTTCCTATAGTTTTGCTTTGAAATCTTTATTCCAAAAGCAAACGGTTTCCCGCTAGAGGCCGAAATTTGTTAAAAACAATTGTATATCATGAAAAAGCGACCTTTTTATGTTTTTATTTTGAAACATACCCGAAATTATGATTAAAAACTAATGAAAAAGACAAGAGCTTTCAAACATGGTCTTCAAAGTAGGAATCGGTCGAAATTTCCGCGAGATATGACTGTTTTTACATTCTTGGTATTTTTTGTAAAGTTATGATTTTGGGTATTTCTGTTTCACAGTGTATTTTGCATCCACAACTTAAAATTTTTTTATATGTGTTACCTTACGTTAAAGGACGATAAACAGCGCAACTTTCAGGACCAGGATGAATGTCAAAATCAGTTTGTACTTTCCTTGCGAATTTCAGCCTCAGAGTTTGGATTTTTTTTTAATTTTTGTCAAAGACGGATTTTTTTTTGAGTATGAACGACTGTATACCCTGAACACCGTAAAAAATGTGTACTATTATATCCCAAAAACTGTAGGAAATATATTTTGCTATACTTTGTTCCTGATAGTCATTTTTCCACAGCTAACAGTTTGTGCCCTAGAGGCCGATTTTTGTCAAAAAAAAAATCGAATTTTTAGAAATTTTTATTTCGAAGCGATCTTTTGATGTTTTTGCTTGAAAATTTTCCCAAAATTTTTATAAAGAATTTAAGATAAGGTTGAAAGCTTTCGAACATAGTCTTTAGAATAGAAATCGGTTGAAATTTTCGTGAGCTATGACAGTTTTTATGTACTCTGTGATACAAAAAAATAACCAAAAATCATGTCTGCACAATAAAAAAATACTCTTATATCTCTCTCTTATAACTCTTATATCTTGCGTAAATTCCAACCGATTTCTTTTTGAAAGACCACGTTTGAAACCTTTTGACTTTTTCTTAAGTTCCCTTTTAAAATTTTTGGAAAATTTGTAAGCAAAAATATCAAAAGGTCGCTTCAAAATAAAATTTCTAAAAATACGATTTTTTATTTCAATAAAAATGGGCCTCTAGAACACAAACTGTTAGCTGTGAAAAGATGACTATCAGGAGCAAAATATATTTCCTACAGTTTTTGGCGTATAATAGTACACATTTTTTACGGTATTTAGGGTATACAGTCGTTCATACTCAAAAAAAAATCCGTCTTTGACAAAAATTAAAAAAAAATCCAAACTCTGAGGCTGAAATTCGCAAGGAAAGTACAAACTGATTTTGACATTCATCCTGGTCCTGAAAGTTGCGCTGTTTATCGTCCTTTAACGTAAGGTAACACATATAAAAAAATTTTAAGTTGTGGATGCAAAATACACTGTGAAACAGAAATACCCAAAATCATAACTTTACAAAAAATACCAAGAATGTAAAAACAGTCATATCTCGCGGAAATTTCGACCGATTCCTACTTTGAAGACCATGTTTGAAAGCTCTTGTCTTTTTCATTAGTTTTTAATCATAATTTCGGGTATGTTTCAAAATAAAAACATAAAAAGGTCGCTTTTTCATGATATACAATTGTTTTTAACAAATTTCGGCCTCTAGCGGGAAACCGTTTGCTTTTGCAATAAAGATTTCAAAGCAAAACTATAGGAAAACAGATTTTCTACATTTATTGAGGTCTAAAGTTTTTGTGTGTGCCTTGTATCTTGAGTTATAAGAAAAAAAACAGTTTTTTGAATCAAAAAATTTGAACTTTTTCCGGGACTTCCATAGGGCAAACTGTAGAGCAATGAGAAAAAAACGAAAAATGTAGAAAATTAATCCCTTTCAAATATTTAGGATGAATTACTATTAATAGAGTCGTGGTTTTTGAGATAAGTTAAAAAACTGCAAAAACAATGATTTTTGTCGTTTAGACCTTCATTCAAGCCCTGGGCGGGCCATCTTTTCGGAGGTTTTGACCGAAACTAAGTATGCAGTCTTTGATTAAAGATCTTAGTCTATGATAATATTTGATGCACTAATTTTTTTTGAATTTTGCTGCACCCTTATGTCCACGCCCACAAAATTAAAATTCATTACATCTGACAAATTTGTAATTGACTTTGGCTATAAATACTTAAATTTTGTAATTTCGCACACATAGATACAGACGATAAAATTGGACACGCACAAAAAAGAAAAGTTTGACAGAAACGACTTAAAATCCAAAAATTTATTTTACAAAATGCTTTTGTTTTTCGAATGCGCTAATCATAACACTCATGGAGGCTTAAATTTTTTGAAACGGACACACTAAAGACTAACTTGCTAAACTGAAACTTTTTTTGGTGGCTTTTTGAAGAGTTTTCAATCACAACTATTGCCTTATACTTTTTTTTTAAAAAGTATTAATTTTTTTAAAAGTTATAAGCCTGTGAATTTTAATGTACGTCTTTTTTCAAATTACGATTTCTTTGTAAATATTGAGCGAAAATTTATGAAACTTTTGTAGTAGGACTAGAAATAATTCAAATTTTAGATGAAATAAACTTTTCATAAAAATTTTTATCTTCTCTTCTTATACGAGATAAAATTGTATGTACTTATGTATGTTTGGAACGGGCAAAACTTTTTCTCAAGAACGGCTACAGCGATTTTAATGAAACTTCGAATAATGTTAGACATTAGCATACAATGAAGAATGAGCTAGGTTTGAACTTTGTAAATGCTCACCAGGGGGCGTGGCATCACATTAAATTTTAAATTTGATATGGTCATAACTCGCAAACCAAACAAGGTATTTAAATGTAATTTGGTGAGCGGGTTTGCCTTAATAATACCTTGTAACAGACAAAAAGTGGGCGGTATCGAAGAAGTGCCACGCCTACTTTTCAGCACTTGAAAATTTTGATTCAATATTACTCGAAAACGACTCCAACAATTTTGATGAAAATTTAGAAGATGTTACATCTGCAAACAAGTTTTAATATGTGTAATGCCGTTATATTGGAAAAACCCGTTGAAGGGCGTGGCACCGCCCACAAAAATATAATACGGTATAAAATGAAAACTAATAAAGTTATCATTCTAAAATTAACTGTGGGGAGCCTACTTGCTATAAGGCATCTCTGATCTGAAAGTGGGCAAAATATCGCCGTTGCGCGTGGAACCTCCCATGCAAGCAAAATGCGTTAAATGCTATTTCTCGCAAATGTTACAAGGTATTTTAGTGAAATTTGGTATGTAGATACTGTTTAATAATACCTTGTAACAAACGAAAAGTGGGCGGGATCGAATAAGTGCCACGCTCACTTTTTAACCCTTGAAAATTTTGATTCAATATTACTCGAAAATGACTCCTATAATTTTGATGAAAATTGAGGAGCTGTTAACTCTGCAATCAACTATTAATATGTGATATGCTGTTATATTGGGAAAACTCGTTGAAGGGCGTGGCACCGCCCACAAAAATATAATGCGCTATAAAAACAAAACTACTAAAGCAATCTTTCTGAATTTAACTGTAGTGAGTCTACTTGCTATTAGGCACCTACGACCTGAAAGTAGGCAAAATATCGAAAGTGCGCGTGGAACCTCCAATACAAGTAAAACACAATAAGTGCTATTTCACGCAAATGATGAAACATATTCTGATGAAATTTGGTATGCGGATCTGGATCAGGACTATCTAAAGCATAACAAAAAGAAGACTTTGTTTAATAATTGCCACGCCCACTTTTTTATCAAAATAAAAATTTTGGTTAATAACTCAGGCACAAAAAAAAAATGGAGTGAACTGTTTAATTCTTATATGCAGTCTTATGTACTTTTTGACGCTGAATCCGTCCTCATCAGCAGAACTGTCATTATACCTGAAGGATTTTGAAATATCCTTGCTTGTGTTCAGTCTTTCAGTGTAGCTACAAGAAAAGGTGAAATTCTTTTTTATTAATAGAATCGAATAGATACACTCTTCCTTATCCAAATATCGTTCCGGATTTTTCCAATAGGATTCTTATTTTCCGAGTTATGATCCTTTGAAGATAAGATACTTATTTCAGCCGCCATACAAAAGACGAAATATTTTGGGTGCGTGGCATATTCCATTTATTTAGGCCACTTTATTTGACCAAAAAAAAAATTTGAGTGTTTGATATTTTTCTATACCATTCGATGCTTTCCGAGTTTTTCTTTATTATTCTCATCGGTTTATTTATCATTTTGAAAGCATGACCATTAGAAATGAAAAGATACAAGTTTATTAACAAAAAAAAAAATGACTAAAATAATAAGATTAGATTGTTGACCGAGAAGGGATCGGTCTCCAGGTACTTATTTCTTATAAATAGTGCACTTTTTAACAAACAGATGTTCAAGCTATACCTATAGATAAATAAAAAGAAACTTTTTATACAGAAATGTGCTCTGAAATCTGCACAACATTTCTGTAAAATTGGAGGTATTCATCATTAATAAGAAAGTTACGCACGCTTTAGTGGCGCCACATAGGTGCCTGCCGCACTGCGCGTTCTAACATGCATACTGTATTTCGTTATAAGTTATAGTTTTTTGTTTTGAAAAAGCGTGCAGCAGTAAAATGCGTTTGTCGAGAGTTAGATATTATATAAAACTATCAGTTAGTCAGAATAATTAAATGTTAATTAGAATTTGATGACAATAATATTTTATTTACAGACTTTTTGAACAGTGTTTGGATCCTCAGAAAAAATTTTACAGCTCAACGTTTTCTGATCTAATGGCTTGTACGTAGGCTGCTCGATATATTTCTGGCCTAGGCAACACTAAGTGCTGCCAGGTGGAATCTGACATTTCCATTGGAAAGTTTGACATTTTTTAGCATAAACGGACTCAGAACGTTTTGACGTACGACCATCATTTGTGTTGTTAACAGTGACTTGAAAAAATCAATTTGGCAAAAAAATGGAATTAACTCGTGAACATTTTCGTGCGATCATTTTTCACAACTTTCGACGTGGATTATCACAACAAGAGTGCATCGATAAACTTAAATCTTTGTACGGCGATGAAGCACCATCCTTTAGCACTGTAAAAAACTGGTTCAATAAATTCAATCGTGGCCGACGCTCGCTCAAAGACGAATTCCGTGAAGGTCGTCCAAAAACGGCCGAGAACATTGATGCCATGCGTGAACTGATTATCCAAGATCGTCATGTGACATACCGGGAGATAGAGGCATGCTTGGGCATTAGTTCCACTCCAATACATTCGAACACCTGCCCGTAAAAAAAGTTTGTTCTCGTTGAATCCCGCACAATTTGGCAATCGCTCAAAAAAAGGCTTGTGTCGATTGGTGCAAAGAAATGTTGAAAAAATACGATCGCGGTGCTTCAAAAGACGCTTATAAGATTGTCACAGGTGACGAATCATGGATCTATGCCTATGAGCCCGAAACAAAACAGCAATCGACCATGTGGGTCTTCGAATACGAGCCAAATCCAACGAAAGTTGTTCGTGGAAGAAGCACTTCGAAGCAAATGGTCGCCGGTTTCTTCGGCAAAACTGGTCATGTGGCGACTTTTCCTCTTGAGCAACGTAGGACGATCAATTTTAAGTGGTACACCATAATATGTTTGCCTGAAGTCTTGGGAGATATTCGAAAAACGAACAAGAGAAGAAGAAACATTATTATCATGACAATGCGAGCTCTCACACATCGGCTCAAACCAATCGTCAGATAATACTTAGGGACGGAAAAAAAAACTACAAAAGTTTAAAATTTTGTTTTGGTTTAGCAAACAGTGAGCCCAAAATTGGACTTTAAACAGAAATAATGCTCTACAGAACTTTTAAAATTAGGAACTGCTGGATAAACGCTCTAGTTAATTTGTTTTAAGCCCGATCCACTAATGTAGCATATTGTTAGAAAGTATATTGTTTCTACTTTGTTAAAAATATTTTTTTTTTTTTTTGCCGGTCTAATGTGAATAATATTGATTTTTCAAATATTAAAAAAAAAATGGTAAAAATGGAAAAATTGCAAACTTTGACAATAAAAAAAAAAAAAATACATTTTCTGATTTTCATTATTTTTCAATATAATATGTGGCCAAGTATGCTTGATCGAAATGCAAAGTCCCTACTGCTTTTTTTGAGAATTTTTTTTTTTATAAACTTTTTCATATTGTGGTTTTTCACGGGACAAAATAAGTTGACTTTTTTGGAACGGTATTTTTAATTCGGTTGCATCGAAATATACCAAGATAGCATTTTGTCAAAAAGTACAAGCATTTAGCTTTTAAAAAAACATTTGTTTGAGTTTTTATGTTTGATAGGTGAATTATGGTGATTTTTCGAAAATTTAAGCTCAAAAAGCCAAAATCGATAAATTTTACAAACTTTGACATTAAAAAAAAAAAATGCATTTTCTGATTTTCATTATTTTCCAATATAATATGTGGCCAAGTATGCTTAATCGAAATACAAAGTCCCTACTGCTTTTTTTGAGAACTTTTTTTTCTATGAATTTTTTCCTGTAGCAGTTTTTGAGAAAAAAAATATTTTTATTTCTTTACATTCTGCAACGTTTTACAATATATTTATCAATTTTAAGCTTACAGTCTTCTTAAATTCCAAAAAAAAGAATTTTTAAGAGAAAGGTGACAGGTAAGGGGTATATTTCCTCCTTTTAATCCCCCTTGGGACTCACCCTTTCTTAAAATAAGCCAAGAGCGTATTGAAGGCTATACAAAAAACATTATAATTGGTATAATATGCCCCCTTCTGTGCATAAAGTTTTAATTCACTGAAGCGAAATCATACAATCACTTCAAATACCAATTGGTAGTCTTTCCGAAGAAGCTTAGGAAGCATCAAACAAAGTTTTTAAAAGCGCTAGGTTACACAACAGCAGATTGTGTTCTAGAGTAGCAAACAACGAAGACGTTTTGCATTACATGCTGATCTCTTCTGATCCGATTATTAGCCAAAGCCGAGTACAACGTGATAAAAAATATAAAAAGTTATCACCAGAAGCTCAAGAGCTGTTTCAATTAAATGAAAAAACTGATTAAAATAAATTTAAAACAATGAAATAACTTAATATATTCCTTTTTCTATTATTGTATACAATAGTTTCGACTTGATTGTGTCCTCCTTTTTTAATTTGATCGCCAATTTGAGCCAAAAGAATTGCAATGAAAAAGTTTCTAGTGCGGACTATTTTTTCTGATACTTTTTATGAAAATAA
The DNA here is from genome assembly GCA_951812925.1 of Calliopum simillimum. Lineage (NCBI taxonomy): Eukaryota > Metazoa > Arthropoda > Insecta > Diptera > Lauxaniidae > Calliopum > Calliopum simillimum. The sequence continues at coordinate 78,869,047 of OX638368.1, read as the reverse complement.
TAAATAAAATGTTTAAAGGGCGTGACAACGCCTACTTTCTTGTATGTATGTATTCTCCTTTAACTCCTAGGAGGAGCATAGGGCCTACTTTCTTAGTGGACATTATTTGTCATAATATCTTTATAATATATTTGCTAAACATCATCAATCTGCATTAAAGATTTTCGTAGATATTGGTAAGTTAATTTTTTGGTAGGCGTGGCACTGCCCATTTTTCTAGTGCGGATTATTTGTTCTGATGGTCTTTTCATATGCACCAAATAATATCTATCTTCGTCAAATATTTTCAGAAATATGATGCATTTTTTTTTTTGAAGGCGTGGTACCGCCTATTTGTCCTGATGATTTTTACACATTTACCAAATCTCATTTATCTGCGCCCACTTTTTTAGTATATAGCTTAGCCTTTCTTTGTACTAGCATAATAAAAAAACTTCTTTAAAATCGGTTACTTAGTTTCCGAGTTAATAAGGGACAAATACACAAACAAACAAAATCTAGTTTTTATAAAGTAGATTTTCGTTTATTCCTCATAACTTGAAAACTAAAAAAGATAGCGCAAAATTTTTAACAATTTTGAAATTAGCGGGGTCAAGATATTGAAAATTGATACCCATTTTGAAAAAAAATTCGGATCACGCCCCAACTTTGTGTGGGAGGTAGGCGTGTCCGTCGGCGGATTTTGTTCATATTCACAGATTTTTATTATTTTAATGTTTAAAACATCTGTACCAAATTTCAATAGCCTAGCTTCATTATTACTATATATGACCGCCGTTCCATACAAACCCTCCCATTGTGCGCCGTAGCATAAAAATTCCATTCAGCTTTTGTATCGAAATCTTCTTCATGGTGCAATAAATTTACAAAATTAAATTTATTTTTATACTGGGAACCAGCTCCGTCAGAAAAATAGTGCAGTTTTTTCACATTGTGAACACCGAATTTGTTTTTTTTTTTTTAAATGTTATCATTTTTGAATTATAAAGATGGACACTTGCTGCATCGTGATTAATAACTTCAGAAAAAACCAGATAATTTACGTGGTGGAGAATGTTGCTTTCTTTGTAATATATCACATATACATGCAGAGTTGCCTGATCTTTTGACCACTGCTGAGATTGTATGCACGGTGGTTCTTAAAAAATTTTAACTTTTTGAAATACCACCCGCGATTTTTTTCCGGGATAATGTTGGGGGACCCTTCTAGTATCTAAATCCGCAAACCGCGAAATCGAACGTCCAGCCGTTTTTTTTTTCGACCTTTTAGTTTTTTTAACGATTTTTGAGTATATCTCGGTGTGTATATATATATTATGTACACATATATATGTATATACGTACATATATATACTTGTATATGTATATATGTGAAATATTTATATATGGATATATACATACATACATACATACATACATACATACATACAAAAGGTATCGTTTCCGCACCATTTATTTTTTTAAAAAATCGGTTTTTTTCGTATTTAAGAAAAACACAAACAAAAACCGGAAACAAAGGTAATCACTTCAGATGAGATTTTTGATGCTTAATTCGATTCCGGTATTAGAATTGCTCCATTACGTCTGGACTTTGAGATATCCTTACATATATGTTTAAAGGACACCATTTTTTTTCCTATTTTTGAAGTTATATAACAAGATAAGGTAATATTATGCCGTAAAATCTGGTATGACAGTTAATAGCCCTAGCTTTTTTCTTGAAAACTCAATCAAACCGATAACGATATCTTTTTTTTTGTCGGAGATATCTTTGCCTAAAAAGTTAAAAAAGTGCAAAAACACGATTTTTGGCTATATTGGATGTTATATACAGGACACACAAAATTTTTTTGGGAATTTCTATTACCAGAAACATTTGGTACTTTCTTTTGGCTTCAAATTGAGCTATCAAATGTTTATCTGCGATATTTCTCTGAAAAGTTATGTTAACTTTAAAATCACACCATGAAACTTAATGCGAAAAATCTCGGTTTTCGGCTATATTTGAGGTTGTTTACTGTACGGACGAAATTCGTCTGCTCTTTTTTACTAACCGAAGCATTTAAAACCATTCTTTATCTTCAAAATAAGCTATCAAGACGTCTCTTGTGATTGTTTTCCACAAAGTTATGACCATTTAAAAATTACATTATGAAGTGCAAACTCACAGGGGTGTCTAGTGTACGAGTATTCCTTATATACGCATTGCTGCAACATGTCGTCTTAAAATAGTCATAACTTTTTAGAAAACAATTTTAAGAGACTACTTGTTAGCTCATTTTGAAGATAAAGAATGGTTTTAAATGTGTCGGTTAGTAAAAAAGAGCAGACGAATTTTGTTCGTACGGTATATAACCTCAAATATAGCCAAAAATCGTGTTTTTGCACTTTCTTAACTTTTTAGGTAAAGATATCTCCGACAAAAAAAAAGATATCGTTATCGGTTTGATTGAGTTTTCAAAAATAGGAAAAAAAATGGTGGCCTTCAAACATATATGTAAGGATATCTCAAAGTCCAGACGTAATGGAGCAATTCTAATACCGGAATCGGATTAAGCATCAAAAATCACATCTGGAATGACTACTTTTATTTCCGGTTTTTGTTTGTGTTTTTCTTAGATACGAAAAAACCGATTTTTTTAAAAAATAAATGGTGCGGAAACGATACCTTTTATATGTATGTATGTATGTATGTATATATATATCCATATATATATATTACACATATATACATATACAAGTATATATATGTACGTATATACATATATATGTGTACATAATATCTATATACACACCGAGACATACTCAAAAATCGTTAAAAAAACTAAAAGGTCGAAAAAAAAAAACGGCTGGACGTTCGATTTCGCGGTTTGCGGATTTAGATACTAGAAGGGTCCCCCAACATTATCCCTGAAAAAAATCGCGGGTGGTATTTCAAAAAGTTAAAATTTTTTAAGAACCACCGTGTATGGCATCTTGCACATGAAATGTGTAATTCTCAGAAAAATCGAGTTACAACAAAGTCACCATTTGGAAGTAAACTTTTTAATTTTTCTAAATAAGCTGCTTGCGATTTTGCAATAAAGTCATGTTTTAAAACTGTTAACAAATCTTCAGCCAGATTCTTTATAAAAATATCTATATCCTCTGATTATGGAAGCAATTGGCATCTGAGTAAATGGGCCTTATCGTAAATAAATATTCTCGAGAATTTATTCACTAACTCCCTGGTTTGCAATCGCAAAAAAAATTTCGTGGAAAGGGAAAATTCACTGGAAAAATTATGTAATCGGCAATAAGTTGGGAGCGAGTTTTTTCACTTTTATTTGTTAAATTTGCTCCTCAACTTTTTGCTAGGGAGTACTAATGTAAAAATGAATAATTATAAAAACCGTTTGACAGATTAAAAACTTTAGTACAACAATTTTAAAGATTATTGAAATAGCTTTCATATGACTTTTAAGTTTTTAATATACATCCAAGCGTTTCCAACTTATACTGGTTCTGCTAAAACTACTTTTCACTTAAATTTTTTTTTTTTTTAAACTTTTTGATGCAAACTTTTGATTTTTCAAATCCACAGAAATGATTAATAATACATTTTTTACTTTAAAAAGCAAAGCATTAATTTAGATTTCACTGCTGCAATTATTTCTTTTTCTTTTTTTGCACTTGTTTATCTATTTTTTTAAGTCAGCTGTCAAAGTCCAGTGGAAAATGGAAAAAAATGTCAACGATTTATGGAAAAAAGCGTTGCCACGTGTTTATTTTTTGTGCAAAATGTCTACGAAATTGGAAAAAATCAGCGATCAGACTGCTTGTTTGCGCAAAATGTCAAAGATATGGGAAAGACACAGCGTTGCCAGATGTTGTTTTTGTGTAAAATGTCAACGCTCTTGGAAAAATGCAGTGTTGCAAACTGGTTATTTCTGAAAATGTCAACGATATTAAAATAAAAAAAGTATCCCTGCAGGAAGGGGAGTTTCCATTAATAAATTATTCACTATTTCCACTGCTCCTTCCCCGGGAGGGAGAGAATGGAACTCCCTTCAGATTTACGATAAGGCCCAATACAAACATAAGCCCAAAAATATATAAAGAATTTTATGAAATTAATAACAATCTGGAGAAATTTTTTTTACATGTACCTGTCAGTTGTGAGCCATTGGTTAAAAGCAATATTTTTAATATCGTATCTTTCTAAAGTTGTTTTTAAATCTAAAAGAATTTTTTTGGTTCCAGGACATTTTTTACAATTTCGCAAATAGCAGTTTGATTAGGGCAAATTATGTCAGTAAAAAATTCTCGGTAGCTTCTTTGAAAATTAAACTTTTGACGACCAAATGTTTGTTTGAGGCCTTGTAATTTAAGACGGATATTGCCGTGTATTTTACAAACACAAACATTATGCGTACTCTTTGGACCAGCTGAAATGCACTGTGGAGGCCTCAAGGCTTAAAATACTGACAGCGAAATTTTTAGTTCTGGAAATTTCTTTAAAAAAATTGCATGCAGATCATGAAGGTTTCCCAACAATAACCGTTTCTGAAAAAAATATTAATTTTATATTTAAACATACTTACTGTTCTTTAAAGTTTTACCCAATAATTCTGTACCTCAAAACAACTGACTTACTGACTTTCAACTGCTAATACCTTTAAAGTAAAAATATCAATAACACTGTACTAGTTGAAAATTTGGTCGGACGGGAAATAGGTCATTCTTACCTAACTCGGGCATGAGGAATTCAGTGGTGTTAACCATTGTGCTTGATTGGTTCATCATCCCATACAAAAAGTTCAAATCAAAATTTCGTCTTTATGAAAAAGAATCTTTTATTAAATTATGATGAATCAATGATTTATTCATCAAAAGTATGTTTTCCCGTTCAGGATGTATTAATTGGCAATTGAGTTGCTAATTTTTTTATCAATTCATCGGATGCTTCTTAACTTTAATGTTAATTTTTATCGAATTTTCTTATAGAGTGGGCGCTAAACGGACTTGAGTATGCAAAATATGAGTACGAAAAACTGAGCTGAGTTTCTTATAAGTCTGACTATGAGTAACAAAAAAGTGGATGCTGCCAGGAACTGGTCCAGTCCAAATATGGTTTTCCTTTCTCAGTTTTTATAGCAATTTATGATGGATCGGGACCTTCTTATTACGATTGTGATCTTGGTTTTTTTTTATCACGTCAGGACCCTGAGTTATCCCTGCACAAAAGTAAAAAATTCACTGTTTTGAGGTCTATGAAAAACTATATAACAAAAACAGCAAATAGTAAAATTATTTTTTGTTAATTACAACGGATAGCAAAAATTACCCTTAACAAGCCGTACTTGAATTATTTTTCAATTGGATCACTACATCCTGAGTAATAAGCCTGTAAAAACAGGATATCTCACAATAACATCCAAAGGCTATTTCCGGACCGATAACTAAAAGCTTTAAATTTTATTTATTTTATTATTTTATTGCAAAAATTTCAAGCTTTTAGAGAACAGTTCTATTCTAGATTTAGTGAATAAACTCACAAATGACTGAGAAAAATTAAAATTTTAAGAAAATTCGGAAAAAATTAACGTTAAAGTAAAATATATCCAATAAATTGATTTAAAAGTTAGCAATTCGAATGTATATTAATTCATCATGAACTGGAAAATATACTTCTGATGAAAAATCATTGATTTATTTGATGTTACTAAGAGATCCTTTATGAAAAACGCCTCTTTCTAGACGCAATTTTGATTTGAACTTTTTGTATGGGGTGATGAACCAATCAAGCAAAACGGTTAGCACCACTGAATTCCCCGTACCCGAATTAGGTGACCTATCTTCCGCAAGACCAAAAAAAAAGGTCCCAAAAACTAGTACAGTGTAATAACCGTTAAATACGATGGTTATTCTTGGTTCATAGTTTAAGTTGAGGTCTCTCGGACCTCATTTCGGAGATATAGCCATCGGAAGATCCGGATATATCTTCTATGAAAACCGTTATAAGTTGGGAACCACTGGATGGATTTGGAATACATTGATGTCATATGAAAGGTATTTTGTTGTTGTTTTTGTTGCTGATGTTGTTGATGTATTTGTTGTTGTAATTGAAAAATTTCACAAAATTTCAAAAAAGGTCATATCTCCAAAACTATGAATCCAATTTTATAGGTTGTCAAAATATCTTTCATATGACAACAATATTTTGTAAATCCATCCAGGGGTTCCCAACTTATAGCGGTTTTCATAGAAGATATATCCGGATCTTCCAATGGCTATATCTCCGAAAGTAGGTCCGAGATACCCTTTTTGATCACATATTCTTTTTAAGGACTAAGAATTCAATTATAAACTAGTAAGAGTGTTACCTCTGGCCTGGCCAAACATTAAATACCCTACACAGCAGTGTTTTGAAAATTTTGCTTATATGGGAGGTGCCACACCCTCTTGTCCGAATTCACCCAGTTTTTTCTCAGAATTTGCATTTATAGTTCTAATATTTGAGTGAAATTTGGTTGGATTATCTCAAAAAAAGCGTTTTGAAGCTTTTATTTCGAAAAACGCTTTCAGTACAGCGTTTTGAAGCTTTTGCTTATATGAGAGGTGCCACGCCCCCTTTTCCGATTTCACCCAATTTTTGTTGAGAGCTTTCATTTATGATTATTAGTGTCTGAGTCAAATTTGGTTTTAATAACTCATAAAACGCTTTCAGTATAGCGTTTTGAAGCTTTTGCTTGTATAGGAGGTGCCACGCCCTCTTGTCCGAATTTGCTAAGTTTCTTTTCAGAGCTTGCGCTTACAATTCTTAGTATTTATGCGTATTTTGGTGGCATTGTCGTGAAAAATACTCCTAAAATTGCATTTTGAATATATTTTTGTAGGCGTGTCCGTTGACCGATTTTGCTCATTTTCAATCCCCCGAGCTATCTTTCACAAAGAAAGCTGTGTACCAAATTTCATTGAATTATCTTGCCTAGTTTTCCCAAAAAATGTATTTCGACACACAGCCAGCCAGCCACCCAGCCAGCCACCCAGCCAGCCAGCCAGCCAACCAGACAGACGGACATGGCTATATCGACTCAGGAGGTGACGCTGATCAAGAATATATATACTTTTCTATATCTGCCACGCCTCCTTCTCTGCGTTACAAACGGAAGGACAAAGTGAATATACCCTAGGTGCAGGGTATAAAAATTAGTTTCAGAATTTTAGCGAATTTATCACTAAACGACATATGAACCCCATTTTGACCTTGAAATCTTTTTTCTCAGACGTTCGGGAAAAAAACGGACCCCGGATTCGGATTCAGGACGACAAAGTCCTTAGAAAACACATAGTCTGATCAAAACGCCATGACATTTTTTTTTTTTTTGTAAACCTGTATTATATCGACTTTCCTGTAAATTTAATTTACTTCTTTAATTTGTATACCTGTTCGTGTTGACGTTTTCCATCAATGATTACCGATTTAAAATCTTTTGTTCCAGACATAATTCTACTTACATCTGTACTCAAAGCCCGACCTTTTCTTCTATCCGGATAAGTACAATAACCCTTTTCATTTTTTAACTTTGCAGCCTTCCTCACCATACGCCTGCTCACGCCAAATTCTTTTATTATGTTACGAAACGATAACTTGAAGGGTATACAGTGGTTCACAGCTTATTTCGTGCAGTAATCTTTTTCTAACTTTAAAACACTGTATCTTTAAAATTGATACATATATTATCAAATTTCAAATGCAGGCTTAGACGGGAATGTCTCTTGTTCATAATGAGTAAAAGAAAATCAACAAAATTTGATTCCGAGACGCTTAAGGCGGAAAAAACCGACCGAGCAGGAGAAATTCAAGTCACAGCTTAATTCGTGCAGATGCTTATTTTCCCTTTGGAGCCAAGGTTTCGCGTTATTTTATGAGAATTTATTTTTCTATGTTCTCTGTGTGGTATTCTTAACCAGATGCAGCCAATGTTTAGTTTGATCATGTACATGTAAGGGTAAAAAAGTGCATTTTGCAGAAATGGGTCGTTCAGCAACGAAAATCGGTGATAACACATTTTAAGAACGGCAAATCTATGCGCTAAGCTTCTTAATATGTAAGTTTGAGTCCCACCTACAATGCAAAGCACAATTAAAAGCTTCATTCATACAAATCGGGTTCAAAATTAGGGTTAAAGTGCGTCAAACAACAATTTTAATCCCGCTGACGATTCATTTATGGTCCCCAAAATCAATACTAACCCACATTATTGGCTCCAAAAACCGTCTGGGATATACATCAAGAACTAAGTAACTCGTACAGTGCGAAAACTTGCGGCTGCATGTCCCGAGACCACAATTTTAAAGCCTAAGTAGCCCTTCATAAACAAAAAAGCCAGAATAGCCTACATTATTTTTGATATCGAGCTCAGTATTAGCACGCCCACAAAGATTAGGACTTTTAAAGCAACGTCATAATCATGAACGAGTCTAAATTTAACATATTTGAACCTGATGACATGACATACTTATGGCGGAAACGTAATATTGAGCCGAATCGCAAAACCAAGTAGACTTTTTTGAATTTTTTTTGCTTATGAAGGACTACTTGGGCTTTGAAGCTGTGGTCTCGGGACACGCAGCCGCCAGTTTTTGCACTGTACGAGTTACTTAGTTCTTGATGTATATCCCAGACGGTTTTTTGAGCCAATAATGTGGGTTATTATTGATTTTGTGGACCATAAATGAATTGTCAGCGGGACTAAAATTGTTGTTTGACGCACTTTAACCCTAATTTTGGACCCGATTTGCATGAACGAAGCTTTCAATTGTGCTTTGCATTGCGGGTGGGACTCAAACTAACATATTAAGAAGATAAGCGCATAGGTTAGCCGTTCTTAAAATGGGGTATCACCGATTTTCGTTGCTTGACGACCCATTTCTGCAAAATGCACTTTTTTACCCTCACATGTACATCAAACTAAACATTGGCTGCATCTGGTTAAGAATACCACACAGAGAACATAGAAAAAGAAATTCTCATAAAATAACGCGAAACGCTGGCTCCAACGGGAAAATAAGCATCTGCACGAAATAAGCTGTGACTTGAATTTCTCCTGCTCGGTCGGTTTTTTCCGCCTTAAGCGTCTCGGAATCAAATTTTATGGATTTTCTTTTACTTATTATGAACAACAGATATTCCCGTTCAAGCCAGCATTTAAAATTTGATAATATATGTATTAGTTTTAAAGATACAGTGTTTTAAATTTAAAACAAAATTACTGCACAAAATAAGCTGTGAGCCACTGTAGCTGTAAGCAACATTTTTTTTTCTTTGTCGACTTGATGCACGATACAATGCCACTTTAAAATCTAGGACCCAACTTTTTAAATTTGTATCATCAGTTGATTTATTAAGGATTTTATTTTCATTTTTGGATGTAAGAAACTGTTTTTTTCCTGACGGCGATGCCATTATAACATTTTCTAAAGAAGCCGCTAGTTTTCTTTTTCTTAGTTTTTGGTCTACCCAAGGGCACACATATTCCTCGTTTTTGTTTGAAAATATCTCCTCAATTTCCACATCTGAGCCTTCCACATTTTCTTTTCCTGCGATATTTTGTTCTTCTTTTTTAAAACTTTTGCACTTAAATGTAATTTTATTCTTATAAAGCTTTTGCTTGCACACGGCACAAATATACAACCCGATTAAACCGGTAAATAAACATTTATTCGACAAAATCGTTAAATTTTGTAAATAACATTGATGCCTTTTCTTTTTGAAAGGATTGCAGCACTTCGGAGGAGGTGTCATGATTAAAACGGCGACAAACTGACCAATTTATGAAAACAATTGAATATACTTACTCTCGACTAACGCATTTTACTGCTGCACGCTTTTTCAAAACAAAAAACTATATCTTACAACGAAATACAGTATGCACGTTAGAACGCGCAGTGCGGCAGGCGCCTATGTGGCGCCACTAAAGCGTGCGTAACTTTCTTATTAATGATGAATACCTCCAATTTTACAGAAATGTTGTGCAGATTTCAGAGCACATTTCTGTATAAAAATTTTCTTTTTATTTATCTATAGGTATAGCTTATATATGTGTTTATTAAAAAGTGCATTATTTATAAGAAATTATGAAAATTTTTATGAAAAGTTTATTTCATTTTAGTTTTGAATTATTTCTAGTCCTACCACAAAAGTTTCATAAATTTTCGCTCAATATTAACGGAGAAATCGCAATTTGAAAAAAAAAGTACATAAAAATGCACAGGCTTATAACTTATAAAAAAAAGTATAAGGCAATAGTTGGGATTAAAAACTCTTTAAAAAGCCACCAAAAAAAGTTTCAGTTTAGCAAGTTAGTTTTTAGTGTGTCCGTTTCAAAAAATTTATGTCTGGAGTTAATTGGTTTTATATTCATGCAAAGGAGATTAGACACTTCTAATCAGTAGCTACCTAAATATCATTGAAACACCTAATATTATGTATTTCACTACTTGAATTATTGCTAGGGAAAAGTTTGTCGCGTCCGGAAGGTCACACCCGTTATTACATTTTAGCTTATGTAAGAGAAACTAAAAAAGATATTTTATCAAGAAAAAGTGCATTATAAAGAAGCATGTTTCAGCATAGTTTTGACACTTTTAGAAAAAAAATGTGCTTACATAATTCGCAGAATTTTTAATTTTCGTACATGCACCTTAAAGTACCTCCATTTTATGTCAAGTCCGTATGGAATTTATTGGCTAGTATTTTGGTACTGCATGCCCGTTCGACCGCGTGATTTTTTCCAATAATAGTCCTCCCCTAGTACTAAACTATGCACCAAATTAAAAGTTAAAGTTTCCTCTGGACTTGATTATTTTTAAAAAATATGCGTACGAATGTCACGTCCTTAGCCTGTGGAAATACCCATATGGGGCATTATATACGTAACCGGATAGCATTTTGCTTTTGCATCTCCGATTTTTTGAAACTTTCTTGTCTTATAGTACTACTTCAGATTAGCATTTTTAATTTTTTTTTTTAATTTTTTTCATCAAGCCGTTTCAGAGATATAAATTTTCAAAAAACTAAAAAAGCTGCAAAAACAACATTTGGTAGGTTTTTGAAATGCTCATAGCTCCGACAATATTCAACCAAATCATGAAATTTTGTTTTTAAATTTTGTTTTTTTATAGAAATTTTTATAAAAATAAACAAAATTTTTTTAAAAAATAATTTTTTTTATCAAAATTTCAACTTTTAAAACTAAATTGCTATTTTTATTCTTCGATTTTTTTAAAAAAATTTCTGAAAAGACCTTAATGAATTTGACAAATTTTTAAAATATTTTTAGAATGGGCAAACGATGGGATCTATTTCTTTTTTTAAATTTTTTAATCAACAAAATCGTGAATGAACGAGCACTAAAATATTCTTCGTTGCCGGAAAAGGGTAAAAAAATCCTCGTTTCCGCGAGAGGAAAAAAATGTTCACAGACCACCATTAATTTTTTTTCTTCAACATTTTTTCCGAACATACTTGCCCCTTTTATTTACCCCTTAAAAGGCCCCCCACACAAAGGTGATTATTTCTATCTAAATCTTGTACACGGTGATCCGGAAGCAAATTATTTACGTGTAAAAGTGTCGCTAAAATCGGTTTCGATGAAAAAATTTGTTTTTTTTTGCCGATTCAGAATATGTTTTTAACGAAATCCTATTTGATCCCTTTTAAAAGTTATACTAAAAATACTTTTTAATAAGTATTTTAAGGATGTCTTCAATTAAAAACTAGTAAGGGTGTAAATTTTGGCCTGGCCAAAAAATAAATACCCTACACTGCAGTATTTTGAAAAGTTTGCTTATATGGGAGGTGCCACGCCCTCTTGTCGGAGTACACCCAGTTTTTGTTCAGAGCTTGCATTTATAGTTTTTAGTGTCAGAGTGAAATTTAGTTGGACTATCTCAAAAAACTCTTTCAGTATAGCATTTTGAATCTTTTGCTTATATAGGAGGTGCCACGCCCCCTTGTCTGATTTCACCCAATTTTTGTTGAGAGCTTTCATTTATAATTCTTAGTGTCTGAGTCAAATTTGGTTTGAATATCTCAAAAAACGCTTTCAGTATAGCGTTTTGAAGCTTTTGCTTATATGGGAGGTGGCACGCCCTCTTGTCCGAATTCGCTTAAATTTTTATCAGAGCTTCCGCTTACAATTCGTAGTACTTATATGTATTGTGGTTGCATTGTCGTGAAAAATACTCCTAAAATTGCACTTTGGATATAATTTTTGTATGGGCGGTAGGCGTGTCCGTTGACCGATTTTGCTCATTTTCAATTCCCCGAGCTAACTTTGACGACGGAGGCAGCGTACCAAATTTCATTGAATTATCTTGCTCAGTTTTCCCAAAAAGTGTATTTCAACACACAGCCAGCCACCCAGCCAGCCAGCCACCCAGCCAGCCACCCAGCCAGCCAGACAGACGGACATGGCTATATCGACTCAGGAGGTGACGCTGATCAAGAATATATATACTTTTCTATACCTGCCACGCCTCCTTCTCTGCGTTACAAACGGAAGGACAAAGTGAATATACCCTGGGTGTAGGGTATAATAAGTTTTTACATACATACAATTGCATAAGGTTACTACTTAAGCTTCTGGGAGGTGATAGAGCAGGCCTAGGCTAACAAAAAATTGCATAAGGAGGGGGGTCTAAAATGTACCCCTAAGGAGTTGTAGGGTTAAAACTGATTTTCTGACTTGTTTCAGAAAAAAAATTTACTTGGATCACCCTAACGTTTTAGGGAAAACACTTCTATGGCAAAGTTTTAGCTAATTGTGAGACTTTTCAGATAGTATATATGGTTTATAGAGTTGAAAAGGATTTTGCAAAGTTCTGGACCTTTAAAGTTGATACTTTAATTTTTTTCCCCCATTTTTTGACTTTGGCGGCCATTTTAGTATGAAAAAGGTCCTATTAAAATATCCTTTTATAATTTTTTTAAAAATTTTCGTTAAATTTCCTTAAATCTGATAGTACATTTGTCATACCAATTTTTTTGATTGCGGTCAGAAAAAAATACTTTTCCGTTTGAAGGCTCCAGTAGATTAAGAGCAGCACGCACATCATAGCAAAATTAGTCTTGGTCTTGAGTCTTGTTCTTGGTCTTTGTAATTTTGCGCGACCAAGACGCTGATATTTCTGTAAGACCAAGACCAAGATTGCTATGATCATATCAATCAGTCTTAGTAATTTATAGTTAAAAGTTGTTTCACTCCCGTTTTGAAGATAAAAGCATCTCTCAATTTGTATTTTGGCATCTTAAAAACCCAGCGGCTTTGGAAAAATATAGTTTCGAAATTTTGAATACTCAATATCTCTGAAAATTTTTTCAAAACCAAGACCAAGACCGAGACCAAGACTCAATATCAAAACCAAGACCAAGGCACAATGTGCAAGAACAAGACCAAGAACAAGACTGCTATGGTGGTGGTCTTGGTCTTGGTTTGCTCTTCACTACATCATACTTTATGCAGCGCAACGCATGCGAGTAACCCGTGTGTTACATAGAAAAGTATTGTTTTCTAACCTCAATCAAAAAAATTGGTATGACAAATGTACCATCGAATTAAAGGAAATTTAACGAAGATTTCAAAAAAAAATTACAAAAGGCTGAAACAAGTCAGAAAATCACTTTTAACCCTATTACTCCTTAGGGGTACATTTTAGACCCCCTCCGTGTGCAATTTTTTGTTAGCCTATGTAACAACATATTTTTAATTGAAGAATTCCTTAAAATACTTATTAAAAATTAGGATTTCGTTAAAAACAGATTCTGAATCAGCAAAAAAAAACAAATTTTTTCATCGAAACCGATTTTAGCGACACTTTTACACGTAAATAATTTGCTTCCGGATCACCGTGTGTATAGGAGGCCCTTTTAGGAAACAAGAGAATAGTATGTTCAGGAAAACTGTTGAAGAGGACAAATTAATGGGGGTCGGTGAACATTTTTTTCACCAAAAATCTCAACAAGTACTATAAGACAAAAAGTTTAAAAAAAAATCGGAGATGCAAAAGCAAAATACTATCCGGTTACGTATATATATGTATATTAGGGTGGGCCGATTTGAAAACTGATCTCGGCTACCCCCCTATGTGAAAGTTCATTCAATTCTATGAATATTTGCCCAAGGAACTAAACCTCTGCGTTCAACTTTAGTTCGGCGCATTTTTGATCGAAAATTGTACCTTTCATCAATTATTTTTTTAATTTCATACTAAATTTTAAAAATTTTTATAAAGACAAAAGTAATGTCATTATATGATTTGGCTGGTATTCTGTCAGTAATCAATTAAATTGGGTTCTATTTACATAAAAAGTTCACTTGATGGTGTGGAATTGATGCTATATATTTAGAAAAGTGATATGGGTCAAATATATGAATGAACTCTCAGCATAGGTTAATGTTTCGTTTGAAAAAATTCATCCAAAAATATGAATCGTTTATTTTGAAAGTCTGTCATAATAATCGGCTATTTGACCCATATTACTTTTTTAAATATATGGCATCAATTCCACACCATCAAGTAAACTTTTTATGTAAACAGAACCCAATTTAATTGATTACTAATAAAATACCAACCAAATCATATAATGACATTACTTTTGTCTTTATCAAAATTTTTAAAATTTAGTATGAAAATAAAAAAAAATATTGATGAATGGTACAATTTTCGATCAAAAATGCGCCGAACTAAAGTTGAACGCAGAGGTATAGTTCCGTGGGCAAATATTCATAGAATTAAATGAACTTTCACATAGGGGGGTAGCCGAGGTCGATAATATTTCCTCCATACAATTTGGCCCACCCTAATGTATATATATATATTTATTTTCACATTAACTAGAAATGCACGAGCCCGATCGTTTTCCATTTTGGCACTGACACAATTTCGTTGAAGGAAAAATTGGCACAATAGAGAAAGTATTGAAATTGATTCCAAAGAGCATAAATATCGTTGTCATGATTGGAACTGCAATAAAATTTAATGCAAAATGCATTACAAAATTTTATAATCTATTCAAAAGTATTATACTCGTATGTATGTAATCCAAATTATATTGAAAATATTTGTAATATTTCGCTTGTATTAAAATTAATACCAATATTTCTAACCATGTGTCACTTTAGACGGAAAGTTATCAAAGTTGTGTCCGTAATTTAAAATAATATATATTTTAACCCATTATAACCAGGTTTTGGGATAAAGGGGTCAAAAAGACCCATAAAAATATCTCCCACTATTAGAACTTATCTTGTTTGCCTGGGTTTGTTTGAGTTTTCCCGGTTTTCATTCAGTGGTGGATCCAAAGGGGGCGATGGGGGCGATCGGCCCTCCTCTCAAACCAAGTGATTACATTTTTTTAAAAACATTCTGTTATTATCTAGAAATGCAGTCAATCGGCCCCCCTCTTGACAATGCTGGATCCGCAAATGTTTTCACTTTTACTAAAAAGAACGGACATTGCACATTTGATTAGTTTAAATCCAAGCAACAAACTGAATTTTAATATCTCAGCAGCTAGAGGTTTACAAATTCTTCAAGCTTCATACATGCATAATTGTAACAAACATAGTTACATATGAGAGGCTCAGAAGCAAAAAGCGAGATACAACATGCGTACGCAAAAACGAAACGTAAAATGTCTTGCAGAAAAGTGAAAACAAAATTTCGTTAGCGGAAGAATGCAATGTAGAATACACTAGAACGAAAGAGGGATGAACGCGTTTTTTTCGTTCTTGTGCGCAAAAATTCTTCATTGCATTTTTGCGCTAAGCATTTCTTGTTTTTATTTTTGTGCTAAGCATTTCTTGTTTTCATTTTTCTGAAACTTTTATGAAAAAAAAAAATTTTTTTCAATGAAAAATTTAAAAATTTAAAAATCACTTCGTGCGTATTTTCGTGTTCCAATTACGCAGAAAAACGAGAAAAAAATTTGTACTGCTTTTTATATGGGAACATATCTCGAGCCCTGTGCTCCTGCCCCACAACATTCAAGTAGGATGTCGAATTTGCAAAAAATTTGAAAATATGAAAACATTTCTAAGCTCAAAAAATCCGAAAAAATTTTATCGACCCCTCTAAGTGACCGTTTTGGGCCCATTTTTGAAAAAAATTTTACTGCACCAATCAATGGGGAAAGCTCGAAAATCGATTTTGGACATGACCAGAGGAGTCCCCGACCAGTCTTAGTGACCGTTTTGGGCCCATTATTGAAAAAAAATTTCATTGCACCAATCGATGGGCAAAGTGCAATTCCAATTCAAAGCTGCCCAACCAAAATTGCTATCGACCTCCAAAAAAAGATTTTTGAGGACTACTACAACATGGGTTGGTCTCAAAAGACCAGTTTTATTCTTCAAACCGTGAAACGAAAACCTGTCATTAATCAAAATATGAGGCAAAGATTTCCATCATATTTACTCATTTGTAGATGATAGCCTTGGAAAATCGCGGTAAATTTCCTTCTCACAATAAAACATCTGTAGTTCTAAAAAGTGCGAAAATTCATCGATTCCTTTCCAACATATGAATCAAATTATGGGCGCTCCAGCTCAAAACGAAAATATTTGCACCACACATTGAGTTTGGTAGCATTGTATGACGCATATAAAGAACCTAGGGAATTTAAGAAGCAGCGGTTCGTCAGTCAATACGTTTTCAGACAAATTTTCAACACTGAATATAATCTAAGTTTTATGGTGGAATTAGCCAAGAAGTAGCGTTTCGTAACGTGACTTCTGTCAAAATCTATCAAATGGCAGAAGCGTGTAAGCGATTAGTGAAATCGTAAAGTAGCAGTACGCAACGTTGAGACCTGTTGAAATTAGATTTTCAAACGTCGCGCTGCGTTGTTAGATAAATTAAATTAAATTTGGATGTTATATATGGATTTTTTCGAACAAATTAATTAAAATAAGTATGACAATGGATGCTTGTATACAAAAACTGGAATTTTTCAAGTAATTTTTAAGTTGTAAGGTGACATTTCGAACGTTGCCTACCGTTTTCACTAATCGATGCTACGTTGACAGGCAACCGTGACGTTACGTTACGAAATACTACTTCTTGGCTAATTCCAGCATGAAACGGCCACACTCCGGCTGTTGTCTTTGTCAAGCAGTGTAGTTCCCGAATATACCAAAATTCAAATGTGTCGAAAACATAATTTCCATTTAAGCTCCGTCGGCAAAACACGTGATATATTTCTTGCTGATGTAGAAAAGGCGAGTGAAAGTGATGGAAAGGTTCTCATTTTCACTGTTGATCTTCAAAAAACTCTTAAAACACCGTCGCTTACTACATCGGATGCTTTTTATAAGCATCAACTCTGGACATACAATTTATGCATTCATGATGAAGTCAACAAGTAAGCGCACATATATGTTTGGATTCACGAGGTGGACAAGAAAAAAAAAAAGTTTTTTTATACTCTGATTCTTGTGGTGATCAAAACCGCAACATAAAACTTACAATGATGTTAAAAAAGTTCCTTCATGACATGCCACAACACTCATCGCTTGAACTTATTCGTCAAAAATATTTTATTTCTGGTCATAGCTACAATAGCTATGATAGATGTTTCGGCACAATTGAATTGCACCGAAAAAAGACAGCGGGCTAAATATACCTTCCGAGCGATTGGGTTGATTTAATTAAAGAATGCAAGAAAAAAGAACCAAAATTTCGAGTAACGACTATAAAATTGACTACTTATCTTCAATGGAACTTCAGTCAATAATTGTCAACCGAAAGAAAGATATTAATAAAGAAAACCACACCTCCCGGGAAGATAGGGACAACCTCGACTTGGAGTCACTGAAGATTTTTTGATGAGGTTTTGTTCGTTTACCTCTCCTGAGTTGGTAACTGTGAAAATGAAAATCCCGACTCGTCCTTCTTACAATTAAACTGAGTTTAAGTCCTTTTTTACGAGGGAAGTTTGAATTACTAATATTATAGTGACCTCGAAGTCTTGGAAGTGATATTTTTTTGATGAGGTATTGTTCGTTTATTTGCTCAGAGTCGGAAAATAAGAAAATTAAATCGGAAAAGTTCCTTATTGCGAATATGCCGAGCTTAAGCGCCTTTTTTCTTTGCATGTTAAAACTATTAATATTAAATCGACCTCGAAATACTGGCAGTGAAAACTTTTGATGAGGATTTGTTCAATAAGTTTGCTTGAGTGGGATAAGGTGAAAAAATGAATCGTGCGCAGAAATCGGCTTTAAGCACCCTTTTTTGCCTCTACTACTATTGACTCGCAATAGAGCTGCGACATCGACCGGAAAACATCGATTTTTTGAACATCGATGTTTTCTGAATTAAACATCGATGTCTAGAAAACATCGCCGAAAAAAGATCGATTTTTGTCAACATCGATTACTTTTTTAATACGTTGAAAACTCTGACAAAATGAATCAAATTTCTCTCAAATTTTGTTTAGAACATTGAACACTAAAATTAAATACATATATAAATGGAAAATATTGAATATTTTTGTATTAATTTAAATATTTCTCTTTAATTTTAAATTATAGCAGCCATAACTATTTGAATATCCTTGCAAATATGTAGCTAAAAAAAATGTCTTTATTTTAACGAAACTTTAAGTATATGTGACCTGGTCTTTGAAAAGGGGGGCTTACGTGCGAAAATAAGTTTTCGAGAAAACAGCTGGTAAACTATCAAAGGTCAATTCTATGCGAATCGGCAAAAAATTCTAAAATTTCATAGACCAGGTCACGTATATACTTTTTATAATTTTTTTCTTATCGAAAACTTTTAAATTTTTTTACTTGCATGTGTTTAGAAATATTTTAAAAATTTTCAATTTGATAATTTTATGGCTTAAAAGCCTTACTTTTTGTCTCTGATATCCTTTTTGAATTTTGAAATACACAGTTGATTTGAAATATTTTAAAGTTTTGGGGACTCTCGCATTTTAGAAATCTAAAATCGTATCAGTTTCTTGTTGTCCTGAGAAAATATATAATAATCTTTTGCATTTAATGCAACACAAGTTACTTGCACATAATTCCTACTTTATGAAATACAACCATCTTCAGATAATGAAAATACTGATTTATTGACGTCCTTTGCAGTATAATTTTAAATAGATAAGTTCCTTATTAGTATACATAGATAAATCTATACTATTTATATAAAATTGCTTATATGAAAACCCTATGTAACGATTTGGTGCAAAATATACCGAACAGATTTAAATAATTTTTTTTTAAAACGTTCTACGTGTAATAAGGAACAGGATTGTATACTTATTTTCTTGGTTTTTATAAGATAAACCATTTTTTTTTTAGTATGAAGTTGTTGAAAAAAAAAATGCAATGCTTGCATAAAAATTATCGTTTGCATTTCAGTCGTTATTACTTGCTGCGCCATGAGTTATGTGTTGTTGTTGTCTTTTCCGTCTCTTTCATTTATGGTTTTTTTTTATTCTTAATGTTGTGTTGTTGATGAGAGCAAAAATGAGAGTGATTTCATCAGTGATGCCAACTCAATATTTTTGGACCTATAACGTTTTACATGTTTTTCAATATTTTTCAATTCTTTTTGACTTTTTTCGATATTTTGGATGTTTTTCGCTTTATTTGGATTTTTACTGATTTTTTTATAAATAGAATTTATTGATTTGAATCGTTCGCATAGAAGAATTTCGTCTTTAACATGCCACTACTCATAATAATAGCAATTAAGTATTATTATTATTATTTCTTTGATGTTTTCCAATACTTTTGGACTTTTACCGATTTTAAGATGTTTTCCGACATTTTTGGACCTTTACCGTTATTTTAGAATAGTTTTCAATATTTTTCGAAACTTTTGGACTTTTACCAATGTTTTGGATGTTTTTCGTTATATTTGGACATTTACCTATACATTAGATGTTCTTCTATACTTTTAGACTTTTGCCGATATTTTAGATGTTTTTCGATAGATTTGGGCTTTTACCGATTTCTTCGGTGTATTTCAATACTTTTGGACGTTTACCGATATTTTGGACGTTGTTCCATAAACTTGAACTCTTACCGATTTCTTCAATGTATATTTTAATATTTTGCGACACTTTTGGAATGTTACCGATAAAATAAATATATCGGAGCATCTGTTTGTGGCACATTGTTTTAAAAAATAAAAAAAGTTTTCGTTTTTTAGCTTTTTTGTGCAATCTGGCGTTTTATTAAAACCCGTGCAACGCCGGGTAAAACAGCTAGTGTACAAATATAAGTAAAGCTGATTTATTAACATAGTTTTCAATATTGTAGGGTTAATACTAAAACTGGACATCTACATTTTTGATATTTTGATTTAAGCACACATGAAAGAAAAATTTTGAAATGTACTTCAAGAAAACAAAAACAGAAAATTTCAGAATCCAATACAAAAATGAAATCCAAAGAACTTAAAACAGTTTTTTCTCGAAACATAAAATATGAACATGTCTTGTTTCAGTACTAACACTGCGATATCATCTTAAACATATAGTAACGATTTGTGAACAATGAGATTTCAATTATTTTTTATTTCGAAAGCTTTTTGATGAAAACAGTAAATCCTACGATATAAACTATAAAGAACTTTTTTGTTAAAAATTTATGCTCTATAAACAGACTTGGGGTTTTGCAATAAAATTAATTTTTCACAAATTTCAGTGCAAGTGAAAAAATTTTCCATTTAAAACTTTCCATTATCAGAAAATGAATTTAGTGATAGTGGACAGTTTTTCATTATTACTAAATTTAGTTATCAATCTTCAATAAAAATTCGACTAAATTTATTGATAGTGAAATTTTTTTCACTATCAAAAAATTGATTTGCTGGTAATGAAAAATTTATCATTATCACTAAATCTGTTAAAAGTAAAAATTTCGATTTAAGTTTCATTGAATTCAATGAAACAAATTTTCCCTTTTAATAGATTAAATTTTTTGAGAAACGTTTTTTTAAAAAACCTAACATATATTTTAAGGGTTGCCATCTGATTATATTTTAAAATTTTGTTAAAATCATACTTTTTTGACCAAATTCAAATTTTAAGTATAGGTAACGCTCAGACAAACTTTTTAAAAATTGTACAAAAACTTAAGGGGACATTCGCTTTTGTAATTGAAAAAAGAAAAACACGTTTTAAAAATTTTATTATGAAAAAACTCTTATATTTATTGACAAAATTTCTTTTGGACATTGTTAAATATTGTCCAAAAAATATGAAAATTTTTTTTTTTTTTATTTTTGTTTCCCTTGTTTCCAAAAGTTACTTTTCAAACTGGTAGGACATTTTTCTCCGAATCTACTCGACCGATTTTAAAAAACTAAAGAGCATTCGATTACTCATAATAAATATTAAACAATAAAACAAAAACTTCAAAATATAAAAAAAGTATGAATTTTTCAAAAATCTACAACATGTCCTACCGTTTAAAAAGTAACTTTTGAATGACGCCCTCTACAGCAGCCAAGGGAAACTAAAAATAAAAAAATAAAAAATTTTCATATTTTTTACACAATATTTAACAATGTCCAAAAGAAATTTTTTCAATAAATATGATAGTTTTTTCATAATAAAATTTTTAAAAAGTGTTTTTTGCTTCAATTACAAAGGCAAATGTCCCCTTAAGGATTGCCATCTGGTTTTTTTTTTTTGTAAATTTTTCCTATATTTAAAAAAATACAAAATTTAATTTTAGTCTCAAAACGCTTATACAAACTTTTAAAAATCCAGTATATATTTTTAGGGTTTATTTTGATTATTTTCTGAAAAAATTGTTAAAATCATACTTTTTGTGAATAAATTGAAATTCTTGGTTTCAGGAACGGTCAGATAGCTACAGATTGTAAATTTGTGTTTCGTTGTTTTTGGACCCAAGATGTCAATTTGTAGAGAGAAAATGATGGTCTCAGCAATTTATTGAAAGAAAATTTTGATTTTATTAAAAAAACCAGGGTCGAAAATATAACTTTTCAATAAAAAAACTTAACAAGAAACGCAAGAAACGTCTGGCAACCATAATATGGCAACCCTAAATTTGTGTTTCGTTGTTTTTGGACCCAAGATGTCAATTATAGAGACAAAAATTATGATCTTAGCAATTTATTTTATTGAAAGAAAATATTGATTTTATTAAAAAACTAGGTGGCAGCCCTAAAAAACTATTATGGGTTTTTGGGTCGAAAATATAACTTTTCAATAAAGAAACTTAACAAGAAACAAAATTTTGCGAAAAAAGACTGGCAACCCAAATATGGTAACCCCAAATTTTTCGTTTCTTATTCAAAATTCAAAAAATTCAATTTAGTCACAAAAAAGCGTGATTTAAACAAAATTTCAGAAAATAACCAGGTGACAACCCTAAAAATATATGTATGATTTTTAAAAAGTTAATCTAAGCGTTTTAAGACTAAAATTAAATTATTAAGGAAAATTTACAAAAAAAAATATTTGGCAACCCTGAAAGTTTTAAAAAATTTTAACTGAGCATTTTCTAAACTAAAAAATTTAATTAAGCCACAAAAAGCATGATTTTAACAAAATTTCAGAAAATAACCCTAAAACCCTAAAAATATCTGTTAGATTTAAAAAAAAACGTTTCCATAGATGTATGGAATCGTTTCCCAATCACTTTTTCATAGACAAAAGGAAACTCGCCAAAGAAAGTGATAAAATATTCAAAAGAAACATCGTTTACACAAAAATTACTTAAACATTTTATCTTACCAAAGCCAACAATAAGCTTAAATCCGGACATGCACACAACTTGTATGATACAACCAAGCCAATGTGTTGGCTGTAACGTTGCGTACACAGTAGCCTGTGCAACAACTTGCAACAAGAGCGAAGCAGTTGGAAAACAAGTTCCAAGCTACGAAAATTCGAACAAACGAGCAAACAAACGACGGGATTCTCGAAAAGGTTCGAACAGCTCTTTGCACACCCTTAATAGTAAATAGTTCCAATTTTGAATGCGAATTGTCGAAGCAAAATTTGTGCAAACAAAACTTGTGAAAAAAAAATTTGTGCAAACGAAATTTGTGAAAACAGAATTTGTGAAAACATCGAATAAAAACATCGAGGCAAAAAATCGATTTTGCAAAAAAATCTAACTTGAAACATCGATGTTAAAAACAGTCGATGTTCTTGCAAAACATCGATGTTTCATCAACATCGATGTCGATGTCGCAGCACTAACTCACAATAACTAAGCTCACAGTCGTTTTTTTCATATAGGTATATAGAGAAATGTTCATGGTACATACACATAAATATTTTTATCAAATATTTTAGAAAACCTATGCTTTATTGATTGATAAATCAGCGCAAATGCTATGTTTTGTCAGAACAATTTTTATAGTTTTTATGTTAAATTCATAAATTAGTTTGCTTTTGTAGACATGTACAGCACTCAACACTTGGATATCATTATCATCGCGATTGTCAGATACTTTATAACTAGTCCATATTGATAGAAAGTCGAAATGCACTGATCCAAAAGCCTGTTCGCTATAGAATCCGACTCCTTTTTCATGTTTGCCGTATGCTTTTCTGTCGTCACAGATATTTTGATTTAAAAAAAGTAAATTTTTCCCATTAAGATGCACCTCTTTGCCTTTTATATACGTAGTTTAACATTGTAGACTTAAATTTATTTCACAGGATCATCGGACGCAGATGCTATAGCAAACAGGCTTTTGGATCAGTGCATTTCGACTTTCTATCAATATGGACTAGTTATAAAGTATCTGACAATCGCGATGATAATGATATCCAAGTGTTAAGTGCTGTACATGTCTACAAAAGCAAACTAATTTATGAATTTAATATAAAAAATATAAAAATTGTACTGACAAAACATAGCATTGCGCTGATTTATCAATCAATAAAGCATTGGTTTTCTAAAATATTTGATAAAAATATTTATGTGTATGTATCATGAATATTTCTCTATATACCTATATGAAAAAAAAAACGACTGTGAGCTTAGTTATTGCGAGTTAATAGTAGTATGTTTTATTCAAAATTTAGAGGAAAAAAAGGGTGCTTAAAGCCGATTTTTGCGCACGATTCATTTTTTCACCTTATCCCACTCAAGCAAACTTATTGAACAAATCCTCATCAAAAGTTTTCACTGCCAGTATTTCGAGGTCTATTTAATATTAATAGTTTTAACATACAAAGAAAAGAGGCGCTTACGCTCGGCTTATTCGCAATAAGGAACCTTTCCGATTTAATTTTCTTATTTTCCGACTCTGAGCAAATAAACGAACAATACCTCATCAAAAAAATTTCACTTCCAAGACTTCGAGGTCACTATAATATTAGTAATTTTCGTTTTCACAGTTACCAACTCAGGAGAGGTAAACGAACAAAACCTCATCAAAAAATCTTTAGTGACTCCAAGTCGAGGTTGTCCCTATCTTCCCGGGAGGTGTGAAACATCAACTGGCTTGATTTCCGTGCAATCACTTACCGGAAGGACGAGCTATTTTATTGTATGTTGATTCCGTTGGTGAAAAAAACAAAAAATCGACTTTAAAAGACAAGGTCTTGCTGATGATTCGCTGTCTAATTGTAATAAGCATACTTTGTATCCTAATGGAAACGCGATTTCAAAAAAGAAATTCGACGATTTGATGCAATTAATGAAAGATGCACCACGAGAGTATCATACATTTTACAATAGCTTAAAATACGACAATGAACAAGATTATGGACTTGCAAGTGACGCTAGGGATGGGTAAATTTTTTTGTTGCACATATTTATTTAAAAAAACTATGGTTACATAGGTTTGTATTAGCTAGTTTTAACAACGTAAATGAAAAAAAAAAAGTTAAATAAATAATATAATTTCTGTTGACTTTTAAAATTCAAAACTGTTTTTATTATACCCAATTCTAACCTAAGCATCATACGAAACGAATTCTATTCACCGATTAATCGCTAATATCAACAAATGCATTGGTAAATCATATGTACACATTTTGCATTTATCATGTTGAGGCATACGAGTAGCAGGTATAATATTAAAAAAAAAAACTACAGCAAATACGCTCAAAAACTTTTGCATGTTTTATCTATATAACCGACAAGTAGCTTCGTAGTTGAGTTCATTATTCGCTAATCCTTTTTTGTCTTAATAAATGATTTGAAAAAAATATATCTGCATTTTACCACAAAAAGTAAAATACATATTTAAATAGTTTTTTCGTTATTAGAGGGGTAGGGAACTCCTCTGGTCATGTCCAAAATATGTTTTCGACCTTTCCCCATCACTTGGTGCAGTCAATTTTTTAACAAAAATGGGTCCGAAACGGTCTTTGAGAGGGGTCGGGGACTCCTCTGGTCATGTCCAAAATCCACTCTCAACCTTTCCCCATCGGTTAGTGCAGAACATTTTTTTTTTCAAAAATGGGCCCAAAACTGTCACTTAGAGGGGTCGGGGACTCCTCTGGTCATGTCGAAAATCCATTTTCGACCTTTCCCCATCGATTGGTGCAATAACATTTTTTTTCAAAAATTTGCCCAAAACTGTCGCTTAGATGGGTCAGGGACTCCTCTGGTCATTTCCGAAATCCATTTTCGACCTTTTTCCATCGATTGGTGCAATAAAATTTTTTCACGTTTTTTTTGCTTAGAAAAATTTTCATATTTTAAAATTTTTTCCAATCTCGACATCCTTCTTGAGTGTTGTCGGGCAGGAGCACAGGGCACGAAATATGTTCCCATATAAAAGATAGCAAAATTGTTTTTGTCGTTTTTCTGCGTAATTGGAACACGAAAATAGGCACAAAGTGATTTTTAAATTTTGAAATTTTTTCATAAAAGTTTCTCCCAAATGCAGAAAAATGAAAACAAGAAATACTTAGCACAAAAATAAAAACAAGAAATGCTTAGGGCAAAAATGCAATGAAGAATTTTTGCGCGCAAGAACGAAAAAAAACGCGTTCATCCCTCTTGCGTGCTAGTGTATTCTACATTGCATTCTTCCGCTAACGAAATTTTGTTTTCACTTTTCTGCAAGACATTCTACGTTTCGTTTTTGCGTACGCATGCTGTACCTCGCGCTTTTCTTCTGAGCCTCTCATATTGTATTTGCATATTATACTATTTCACAGCATTGTGAAATATATCTTACTTCAAGGGTATCAGCGTAGAACAAAAGTGAGCCAATTTTGGCTCGACCAATATTTCTGTACAACAATCACAGAAATCATTTTTGTTTTTATTTTTTGAGCTCGTCAAAATTTCGCGTTTTTGTTGCTTTTTTTGCGTACACACAAAATATTGTTGTAATTCGAATTTAAAGTTGTTGTAAAAGCGAAAATTTTGCGCTGACTGCGCTGCATGCGCTTAGCTCAGTGATTTGAAAACGCTGACACCCTTGTCTTACTTGACATTATTGGCATGCCCAATAGGCATGCGCTTATTTAATGATTTTCTGATTTTCGTTGATGCCACCCGCTGAAATCCTTCCATTGGTCATAAGGACAAACACTAAGAAATTTCACGGCAATCGGATAACGATAACCCGGCCCTCAAGAGAGGTGGTCAAGTTGAGGTTTCAGGCAAAAAATAATATTTTTTTTTTTTACTTAATTAAATTAATCAAAGCATAATTTTATCTTATAGCAAATTTAAATACAGTTAAACGCAAACAATGACATCACGTTTAGAGCTGGCAGTGATGACATCGAAAATGTCGATAGCTTCACGTATTTAGGCAGCATTATCTCCATGGATGGTGGAGCAAAAGAGGATATCAACTCAAGAATAGCAAAAGCAAAAAGCGCGTTTGCACAACTGAACAAAATATGGTCTTCATCCGTTATATCCATTAAATCGAGAGTGCGCATTTTCGATTCGAATGTGAAATCGGTTTTGTTACATGGGTGCGAAACATGGCTTGTTACTGAACAACTAACGAACAAGCTGCAAGTATTCGTCAACAAATGCTTAAGGCGGACGTGGTAGACCCAAAACCGACTAGGAAAGGTCGATGGAAAAGGAAATCCAAGAATCGGGAAAGTCATGGCAATAGATCAAAGTCATCGCAAGGGATCGCGACGAATGGAGATGTTTCATATTGGCCGTATGCTCCTCCTAGGGGTTAAAGGAGAATTGAAATCGGGTAATAAATACGAATTCTATGAATTTTTCTTTTATCGACAATAGTAAAATTGCCGCAAAATACCATACGTGCATTACTACATTAAAAAAAAAAATTATTATTTTTTGCCTGAAACCTCAACTTGACCTCTATTGAGGGCCGGGTTATCCGATTGCCGTGAAACTTCATAGTGTTTGTTCTCATGACCAATGGAAGGATTTCAGGGGGTGGCGTCAACTAAAATCATAGAATAAGCGCATCCCTAACGCCCAATAACGTCACACACCCATAATCTATGGGGTCAGAATGCTGCAGTGTATTTAGTTTTAGTTTAAGTTTTATAATTATCCATAAAGGTAGGGAAGGATTTATGATATCTTACCCGTTTTAATATTACATCAAGTAGGGAACAGTTTATTATTAGCAATTATTACCACAGTGCATTGTCAACACACAACAGGGCTGTAAAACTCCCTTTTTGAGAGTTCAAAGATCAAAGTCAGTTTTTGACGAATGTCTTAAAAACTATGCGTCTGACAAATAAGAACTATCCCAGAAAAATTTGATACTTTGTTTTTCATCAATAAAAAAAATACGTAATGAGTTTTTTTAATATATAAAAGCGAACGTCAAACAGTGAAGAACAAGTGAAAATCAGCAGCAAAAATTAATTGAAAATCACGGGAAAAACTTAATAAATTGAAACCAAATTAGCATAGCAATGTTACTAAACTATTGTTTTATCATTTAATTATAAAAACAGCGAATTGTTTAATCAAATAAAGCCGTGAATCGTTGAAAAAATATATTGTATGGATAACTGAGATTCCGCCAAACGAAAAATAAAAATATATAGCCATCTCTTTCATGATCACGTATTAAGCGCGTTAACGCGTAAAAATGGGTGATGAAGCAGAAACTGAAAAAAATAAAACCTTTTGCAAAAAATGTAAGAAAAAAGTAGAAACAAGAGGAATAAAATGTGAAGGACTATGTCAATCTTGGTGGCATATAGACTGCATCAATTACTCCGATGAAGACTATAATGCAATTGCAACACTAAGAAATAAATGTTTTTGGATTTGCGATACAGACAAAAAAAAATTTAAGCAATGGTTGAAGGGTGAATCTAATATAGAAAAAATAAGTGCAACAAATAATGAAATAATGCAGGCCAATAACAGTATTAAAGCTGATATTACTGAAATGAAGGAAGCAATTCTGAAATTAGAAAAAAATAACACCCAACAATCAGTCACATATGCCGATGTGCTAGCAGCAAACATGAAGCAACAACCCAGCAAACAAAAAAGTCAAAGTAGCATCATAATTCTCCCAACAAATAGTAACCAGGAAAGTACAGAAACTGAAAAACAAATTAAAGCCAAAATAGTGCCAGCAAAAATAAAAGTAGGGATTTCTGCTATAAAACATATAAAGCAAGGGGGCGTAGTGATTTCCACAATAAATGATACAGAAAGGGAAAAGTTAGAATCTGAAATTAAAGAGAAATTCACATCTGGATATAGAATTTCGATACCAAAACCAATTCTACCTAAAATAATGATCTCAAACGTAGGCAGAGAATATAGCCAAGATGAAATAGTAGAAGAGCTAGTGGCTACTAATTATTTTATAGACAACGAAGATACATTCAAATTAGAACATAAATATTTGAACAAAAAGACATCCCTATGGAGTTATATTTTAGAGGTCTCTGGAAAAACATTAAACAAAATTGAAAACAGGTACGTCACGTTGAATTACAGGTCAAGGTACATAAAAGAGTATATATCTTTAACACGGTGCTATAAATGTCAAAAATATCACCATTCAAGTAACAAATGTGAAGGAGAAGAAGCGTGTGGATTTTGCGCAGAAAAACATGATACAAGAACATGTAAAATTACAACCAATTTTAAGTGTGTTAACTGTATTAGAGCAAAAGGAGCTGTATACTCATGTGATCATAAAGCAGGGTCTGATAATTGCACTATTCACAACTCGAAAATCAAGGCAGTGAAGGACAGAATAAACTACCTTTAATCAAATGAACGCAAGCTCAATTCTTAATATTTTTTATGTAAACATTTGCAGTATTCGCAATAAACTATATGAGTTAGAAACACTTGTTAGTAATCTCAAAAACATTGATGTTATAATAGTAACTGAAACATGGCTGTATGAAAATGAAACTAATTCTTTTAATATTCCTAATTACACCGCTATTCATAACTGCAGAAAGGAAAAACGAGGAGGGGGAACTGTTATTTACATAAAAGATCATTTAACATTCAGTGAAATAATAAGAAATGAAAAGTATAACTACACATTAATTGAATTTACAAATTTAAATAAACGATTACAAATTGGTACTTTTTATAAAGCTCCAAACGAAAATTCAAACATTTTCATGGAATTCATGGAAAAAGAACTAAATGACAGAGAAAACTGCGTTTTCTTTGCAGATGTCAACATTAAAATTTTAGATCAATCAAATGCAATTATTAAGTACACTGACCTAATACAGACAAATGGTTTTATGCTCATTAATAAAGCTCAACCCACTAGAATTTTAAATAATACGAGTACCTTAATTGATCACATTATTTCCAATATTGATAAAACACATAAAATTAACTTTCATCTAAATGATACAGACATTTCAGATCATAAATATACAACAGCCACAATAACATCACTTAAACTTCATAAAGAACCAATGAAAACCTTATTTATACAAAAGATTAATCACTTTGAAATGGAAAAAATAGAAAAAAATGAATTTGCAAAATCTATACCAAATAGCATTGAAAAACTAACAAATATTTTACAAGTTGCCAAGGAGAAAGCCACAACTTACAAACGAATCAGGTGTAGAAATAACAACTGGATCACTACAGAACTTCAAAAAAAAATTCAAGCTAAGGCAAAAATTTGTACAAAAAGGCGAAATCCAATCCGGAAAATCAATATCTGCTGATGGAGTATAAAAAGCTAAAAAAAGAAGTTGAAATTTTAATTAAAAGTAACAAGCAGAAACACATAAACAACCAAATTGAAAAATCTGGCAATAATCCTAGAAAATTATGGAAAGTAATTAACACAACATTGAAAAATAAAGATGAGACAACAAATATTATTAAAAATCATGAAAGCAACAACATTACTGGAAATAATATAAACAAATACTTTAATGAAGTCGGAGCTGAATTAGCTAAAAACATAAATGCGAATAACACAATCACAGAAAATGTTATTAATGCAAAATCAATATTTTTAACACCTGTAACATACAACGAAATAGTGAAAATAGTATTAAACCTCAATAGTAATGCAGCACAAGGAGATGATGGAATATCCATAAAAGATTTAAAATTCCTTTTGCCAACTATAGGAGGTGTTCTAGTTGATGAAATAAATAAAAGTTTTTTGACTGGTATTTTCCCGGATTGTCTCAAAAAAGCTATTATTTGCCCGATCCATAAAAAAGGGAAAAAAGACATTTGTGAAAACTATAGACCTATTTCTGTGCTTAATGCTCTAAGCAAAGTATTTGAGAAGGCAATCGACAGCAGAATAGAAGTTTTTATTAATTCTACCATAGGCTTTGATCGCAATCAATTTGGTTTTTTGGCAAAAAGTGGTACAGAGTCAGCAATATCAGCTACAATGGAAAAAATATATGATGCTCTAGATGAAAAAAAATTAGTGGCTGCTACATTTATAGACTTGTCTAAGGCATTTGATCTTGTTGCACATAAAAAATTATTAATTGTATTGCATGACATGGGCATCCGAGGAGTATCAAACAAATTGATAGAGAGTTATTTGAAAAATAGACCTCATAGAGTTAAATTAAATGGTGAAATAAGTGACGAGCTTTCATGTAAAATTGGAGTACCACAAGGTTCGATACTTGGACCAAGGCTGTATTTACTCTACATAACTAACATTAAAAAATGCAAATTTAAATCAACATACAATATTTACGCCGATGACACAAATTTTATTACGACAGCAAAAACAGAAAGAGAATTGGAGGAGAATATGAATCATGATATGAAAATTTACTACGATTGGGCATGCGGAAATGGTCTCAGCATTAATATACAAAAAACGAACTTCCTTGTTCTTCGAACAAACAATACTAATTTAAATATAAATTTGAAAATCAACAACACTGAAGTACAAAGGGTAGAATCTACAAAATATCTGGGGATGGTAATAGATGAAAAACTTAACTATGAACAACATATAAAAGGTTTGAAACACGCTATTTTACCAATTATAATGGCGATTAAAAGAATTGGCAGAATTAACAAAAATGCAGCAAAATTAATATATTCCGGTCATATTTTATCCAAAATACGTTACAACATATGCAGTTGGAGCCAATGCAGCAAATTTCAAATCGAGCAGATTGGAAGATTAATGAACAAATCTATAAAAATTCTATTCAACAAAAACTCTTTAACTCCAACAAGAGAGTTATATAAAGACACAAAGCAAATGGATATCAACCAGATAATTTATGCAGAAAAATGCAAATACATATACAAAATCAAAAACAGCTTGATGAAAACAAAAACGATTCTCATACAAAGGCACGGAATACATCAACATAATACGCGTCAGAAACATTACCTCGAAGTACCTAAAGCCAGAACAACAAAGCAATTACATAGCTTAAAGCATAGCGCTATAATGCTCTTTAATAGACTACCGGAAGATTTAAAAAATTGTAGTAATTTTAATACTTTCAAAATTAAATTAAATTTGTATTTAAAAAATTTAAGGTGATAAAATCACATGTGATAATAACTTGCTATTTCCAAATGTAGAAAAAATGTAAAATTAATTTATTTAATTTCATAACTTTGTTTATTAAGTTTATGCATCCTCTCATACACGGAATTTTATCCGTCTGAGGACTTTGTTAATTAATAAAAAAAAAAAAAAAAAAAAATATTGTTTTTTTATTTATTAATGAGAAGTATAGCGAACATAAATAACCTTACACTATTCACAAATATTTATTTTATATAAAAATATTTTACTTTTTTCTTAAGACCCTTCATTAAGTTTTGTACAGTTGTTTCGTCGACAGTACCGTACGACTTTCGCCACTTATTTTTGAAATCTTTTAAATTTTTTGCAGTACTTTTACTTTTCCGAAGATCTGATTTCATTAGAGCCCAATGTCTCTCAATAGGTCGCAGCTCTATTCAGTTAGGTGGATTCGCATTTTTGGGAATAAAATTTACATTATTGCTATTGTACCATTCTATGGTGGCTGTAGAGTAGTGAAAGGTTGCTAAATCAGGACAGAATATTATAGTACCCCTGTGCTCACGAATACATGGCAAAATACGTTTTTCAAGGCATTCATCAATATAAATTTTCGAGTTAATTGTGCTCTGTGTTACAAAAAAACTGCTTCTCAGACCGCAGGTGCATATGGCCTGCCAAACCATATACTGCTTGGGAAATTTTGTAATTTTCTTCTCTTTAAATTTGCTCTGCACCTGCCCCTTCTCCGAACAGGTAAGAAATGCGTGTCCAGGTAGCTTTTTAAAATCTGCCTTAACGTATGTTTCATCGTCCATTATGCAGCAGTCAAATTTAGTCAGGTAACCGACATATAACTTTCGAGCTCGTTTTTGAGCCTCTAACTGCTTTTCATGGGAATTGTCTGGTACTTTTTGAACTCCGTAGGTTTATAGCTTAAGTTTTCTCTTTAGTCTGTTTATGTAAGATTTTGAGATTCCTGCTCTAGCAGCCATATCTCGTTCTGAAGTGTTAGGATTCTGCTTAAAAAGGCGCTTCACCTTTTTCACCAACTGTGGGTCTATACTGGCTTTTTTTCGCGTAATATGTTGACCCTTTCTATGATTCGAAATGACCCTTTGGACAGTGGTTTTTGACGCACCTATTTTTTAGCTATGGCTGAATATTTTAATTTTGGTTTTTGCAGGTAAGTGTATAAAATGAGTTTGCGCTTTTTTTCTTGATATCTTTATCGTTTGAAGTTTGTTTACCAAGTGTTATATATTTTTGTAATCGTCATGTTATATAGAAAAAATAGCACCCATATTTCGACCTGCACGATCATCAGGTAAATCATAATCTTAAAAATACAAGTATCAAATTTTTCTGGGGCAGTCCTTAATAAGTTATAGCAGACGTAATTCTGCATATTTTCGTTTTTTAAACTTCTTGCTAGCATAAAAATTGACCAAGCTATGTAACTTTAAGGTACGAGCAATTTTTTTTTATTCCGAATGTGCGTGTCCCCAAAATTTAAATATTTCGAATCCACTTCAAATTTCAAACGGCTGCGTTGAGGCCATACAAGAAATGGTCACAAATAGAAGGAGTGGTTAGATATCGATGAATTTTGGTATTATAAGTAATTTGGGGTCGTTGAGCTCAAAAATGATCTCAGATTTGTTGTGAACTTTATAGTTTTGCTAAAAACCAGGTATTTAGGACGATTTTCTTAAGCTACATATATAACGATGATGAAAAGTAATGTTTGATGTTAACAAATGAAATATACGTAGTAGAAATAATGTTTTTTGTACTTCTGAGACCATTTGTGTCAGCAAAAACAAAAAAAAAATTTTCAACATAAATTTTATATTTCATGCAAATTTTTCCTTTTAAGCATTTTTTAAAAAAAGAAAAAAAATATTTGTAGGACGAAGTAGGAAATGTTATTTGCAGTTCTTGATTATGTAGAATCCGTACTAGTAGATTAAAAAAAAAAACGGCACTTATTTTTATAAGATTTGTTTTTTTTGCCATCGAAATTTGTCAATTTCTGAAGTTTTTCATTTGATAATATCATGTATTAAAATCACTACAATATATATCAAATTATATATTTTCCAAATTTTTTTAGTTTTATTTATTTACTCAAATATTATTTATAATAAAAAACTTTACTTCGCTAAGTTTAATCAAAAGACAAATTTTTGATAATTATTTGTTTAAGAGAACCCAAAACGAAGTGAATAAAACATGATTTTTTTTGAAAAATATCTCAACTTTGAAGTGTCACAGCGTAGCCAAAACTGAGTCTTTCTCCTAAATATTTTGTTTTTATTTTATTGATGCAATTACCTGTCGATTTCGAGTCACAAAAAATTTTGATTTTTGTCCATTAGCCAACGCAGTGTGCGGCTGTAACTTTTTTGTTTCTTGACCGTTCGAAAAAAATTAAAAAGCAGGTTAAATATTTAGTGCTCGCTCGTTTTAGAAAAAGAAAAAAGGACTCTCACATAAAAATTACTTATCTCTGTCAATTTGTATGCTGGAAGGATTTTTTAAAAAAGAAAAATGTGCAGAACATCTGATACAGCGGGAGTTGTCTTTGTTTGACGCATTGCTTTTAAGTAAGTTGTAAAAAACGGACGTTTTTTGATCTTTGAACCCCAAAAAGAAAGGTTTTGACACCCTGTGAACTTTTTTTTTTTATAAGTAAACAATAAAAATGAGAGCTACAGTGTATTTAAACTTTTTTTTAGGGCGATAGTGGAGGACCGATGCTACACGAGCTTACTTCTGGAAGCGTTGAAATCATAGGAGTTATATCATGGGGTAGAGGTTGCGCAAGACCTAACTATCCAGGTATATACACAATTGTGGGAAATTACAAATTATGGATTGAGAAACATTTAGCTGATGACTGCATCTGCTCAAAAAAATCCGCATGGAAGTAATATCTTAAATGTAACCCACTTCAAAAATAAAATTTTTGTAACTGGTTGGCACAAGAAAATAAAACTGAGATAGCCTTTGTTATGTTTCAGTTTTTTAAAGGCTAAAATGTGTCTTTTATTCTTATAATAACTAAACAACCATGGCAATAAACCTCGTTACGGCCTGAAGGGGTAGGAGACTTATTTATAATCAAATAATCATTAACTATTTACGCGGGGAAACACGTAAACCTTAACTCCCAAACTTCAGTGTAATTCTTTGTCGAACGGCAACACTGTCCACCCGCACAATCTGTAACTACTCGTTAGAGGCTGCTGTCAAAGCTTTGTCTTGCTTACTCTTATGCGTAATAAACGGCTGACAATGGCTGAATCCAAATTCTCAACTTGACACTTTAGAAAGTCTAAAGTGCTAATTAAAAATATGATCACTCGTTCGTTTATACCCACAGCGCAAACAACAGCAGCATTTTCTTAATAATATTCTAACTTAAAACTTTAGCTTTTATAAAGTTTTATTATCAATAAAAGTAAATTAAATTAAATCAAATAGATTTTGAGTTTGCCTTTTTTGTAATTCTTTGCTTGCTGCGGTCTAAGTTACATAAAGCTCATCGCTATACTTTGACGTCTCATCTGCGAAAGAAACAGTGACTCATGGTCACGAAATACGACTCCTGGTCAACATCATTGACTCTTGGTCATCGTCAGAAGCACCGACTTGGTGTCCGTCTCCATCACCGTGCACGCCCAACGTGCTAGAAGTGTCCCAGCTCCGCAGCAGTGTAGCGGAGTCTCAGCAAAGGTATCTCCTTTAAATTTGTGTAATATTTTTACATAGTGAAAGCTATAAATTTTGGTCCCCGACCAAACATTAACATAATAATAAAATTAATAGCACATATTCTTTATCGTTTTTCTAAGTTCAAATAAACCTCTAACAACTAAAAATTTCATTCCATTCATAGTTAAACTTAAACTTAAGCTAGCAGAGCTAACTTTTTTTTTTAAAAAAATAAAGAGCCTAAAAATAAGCCTATAATTATGGCATTTTTTTTTCCAGCTCTGCCATTTTCGCTCTGCTAACTTAATGGTCGTTCATAGTTAAGTTTTAGTAAAAACCAAGAAGCATAATAATATAAGCATTTTTATTTTTAATCAAACTTTTTCAATTTGTTGTAATTTTTTGTTGTGGCTGATTTATTTTTGTTTTATAAGGTAATAAATGCAAGCATTTTTTCAACAAAATATCAATTACCTTCTTTTTATAGCTAACTGGACACAGGACGAAAAAATATTTTCCGTGAGGTTATCTCAAAGCATGGAGCAGTGTTGATCGGAGCATGGAGGAGGCAGGCTACAAAATGACGGTCTGCAAGTTGAGGCAGCAATGGGCACGAATGAAATCGTTCAGCCAGAAAAGCTACTGGCAATTGTGTTGCTATTCTCGAAATTGATGGCAGCACATTTTTTTTTATCAAAATATACCTTCGAACTTTTTCAATAGGGCACTTACTTTCCGAGTTATGATCCTTTTAAGAGAAGGTTTTTCAGCCCTAATACCCTGCAGAATATTTTAACTGATTTCGAATGTTTTTTGGCCATAAATCGGTTTTTCGACACTAAAATATTTTCTTCCTTT
Source organism: Calliopum simillimum (assembly GCA_951812925.1). Taxonomy (NCBI): domain Eukaryota; kingdom Metazoa; phylum Arthropoda; class Insecta; order Diptera; family Lauxaniidae; genus Calliopum; species Calliopum simillimum. The sequence goes on along the minus strand of OX638368.1, from coordinate 78,832,513 downwards.
GTATTGGGACTGATATATCTTTTCTTCAAAGGATCATAACTAGGAAAATAAGAGTCCTATTTGAAAAGTTTGGAATTATATTTTGATAAGAAAGAATGTGGCTATTCGATGACATTAAAAAAAAGAATTTCACTTTATCCTGCAGCTACGCCATAAGCCTGAAAACAGCGTTTTCTCCAACTTCAAGTATATCTCGATATCATCCAACATTTACACCGATGCATCGCGATGGCTCGAAGATAGAGTGTGGTGAAGGTGCCGGAATATTTTTAAAAGACTTGAAATTATCTCAATCATTTCGCCTCCCAAATTCAGCCAGCGTTTATCAGGGAGAAGTTTTTGCTATCATCGAAGACTGCAAATCATTAGGGAATATTGATGGCATTTTTCGATAGTTGGCAATTTTCTCAGACATTCAGGCCGCCATCAAAGCACTCAATTCAACAAGAATAAAATCTAAATTGGAAAAAATATTTCAGACTGGGGCGTCAGTTTGATCTTGTCCTCGTTTGGGTTCCAGGACATAGGGATATCGAAGACAACGAAAAATCTGACGCACTGGCAAGGTATGGCTACTTTTCTAACGTCACAAACGATGTGCGAGTTCATACCCCGCTAGGTCTAGAAAAAAAGTAGATATTTGCATATTATATAACCGAGGCGAACACTTATTAGAAAGCAATGACTACATGTGGGATATCCATGTCAATCTGGCTTCATATAACAGTTCAAAAACCTCTTATTTACTTGCTAATAACCGTATTAATAGAGCAAGAATTACCGCAGTTTGCACTGGACACTGGGCCATCGGCAAGCATGCTAAAAAACTAGGTATCCCTTTCAACTCCTTCTGTCGGAGTTGCTAAGATGCAATATGGCATAGAGTAGACTAGAGGTGAATGGCGGTCAGATTTTTTGGCATTGGATACGTTTCTTTAAATTTTACAATATTTTCACTCACCACACGAAAATCGTCATTTTTGGTGATACCAGACCTAACCAAATGAAAAGTGGGAGTCTTGTGGGAAAAATTATACTGATGTGATGAATTTGTGTAAAAATGTTATTTCACATATTATCTGCTTTTAAAAGTTATAAACACTTAAAAGAAATAGTAAAATTTGTATAGTAAAAAAATTAACTCAAAAAAGTTGCATAATTTTTTACTTTTTTGATAAAATTGAGTCTTCATTTTCCTAATTAAGGGCCGTTAATAACTACAGTATCTTATAAAAACCTTTTACTTTTTATAGGTATAGTAATGTTACACTATTTCGTGCAGCAGTGCTCTACACAATATTGTTTTTTGAAGAAAAAAATTATTCATTTCAATTAAAACTATTAAAATCGAAGAAGATAAAACTTGTTTTTATGTTAATTTCGGTAATAAATATTTCAATTTAATTAAATCATTCTTTTGGGTTTTGTTTTTTTTTTTTTTTTTCTTTTAAAACATTAGAGGAAGGTAACCGGTTGTGGGCCGGGTTTCGTTTTTTGACCGTAACTTGCATTCAAGTATACATTTTTCATTATACATTAGGTAACCAAAATGACCCACATGTGGGGGTTTTAGAGGGTTAAAATTGTCCACAAAAATATTCTTCGTAATATCCTGCATAAGTTTACTGAACACATTATTCACCTCAAATGTAAGGATCATATAGTTAAATTCATCGATTTAACACAAGAATGCGCTATTTTTGTATTTTTCATGTACAGTGGATTAAAATACTTCAAGAATCGATTAAAAAAAATCTAACGTGCTGGAGAAAAACGATGAGACACGGGTATTTTTTTCAACGCCTACTTTAAGAATTTTTTGGATTTTCTCATGTGTTTTACAAAAAATTTTAATTATCGAACAGTTTATTACAAAAAAACGAAAAAAATAGGGAAAAACGCATTTTGGTAAGTTTTCAATGAATTGTATACAACTTTTGCATTTATCCATCGATTTTTTTAAGTGGTATCTTATTTTCTTCACAAATATATAGTCTATGATACAAAAAAAAAAAATTATAAAAAAAAATATTTCTTTTTGTATAAATCTGCAGTTGATTTTGATTTTTTGTTAATTTTTTCAAAAAAAAAAAAATTTTTTTTTTTAGAAATCAATTTATTTCGCCGAAACTAACAAACCAACCAAAAAGTGATGTGAATATCATTTGTAGGTAATTTAATTACCTTTAATATGACATAGAATACGTTTGAATACAAATGTTGGTTCTTGAGATATTTGTATTTAAATAGAACTATCTTTTTTTTTTGGTCCAAAAACCGAAAATGACCGATATCTCGAAAACGACACGAAATAAAAAAAAAAATAATGCGATTTTCGGAATCAGCAGCCCATTTTACATATAAAATGAATAATGGCATTCCCTGGGGAAAAAATTTTTACTCATTTGTTGCATAGTGTTATTAATCATCCTCATCGGATTCGCAATTTGGCTTTCGGCCGCGATTTGATGATTTTTTGGGTGAAGCGGCTTGCAAGGGGCCAAGTTCATCCAAAAGACAGCTAACAGAAGTCGATTTATTTATTTTATGGTAACCCACTGTAGCACGCGACCTTTATTTTTTCGTCTCTTTTGGTTTTCAAATTGAATTTTTCCCAGTGCACCATCATGGCACACTCACAACAACAGAAAACATAATTTCTCTGATGCCTAATGAAACCTGTAGAAACACCCGAACGCAGCCATCGGCTAGCTCAATATAAATCCTCAGGGGAGAAACGACCGGACGTAGGGTTCAGCCGGTGTACAAAAAAAAATATTCAAATTCGAATTCAAAAACAAAATCATCAAAATAAAGAAAACCGATAGCATGAAAATTCGCAAACAAAAATCACCGAAATCAATCGAAAGACAAAAATTAAATAACCACCAAAAATTTGCTTTACTCTTTGAATGTATTAGCCGCAAAAAAAAAATAAATTTTAGCATAATTCTATGCGCACAAAAATTTGGTTCAAAATCAAAGCGAAGCCACAATCCAACTTATTCGCGGCATGCAACATCCCAGCAAACATTTTCAATCGCGGAAGAATCGTATTCGATTCGCCTAGACGATTAAATCAATCGTCCGCGACAGTCGCATTCTACTCTTCCGCGAATGTTCAGGCGTGAGAAATTGTCCGGCCGAATACGATTGTTTTAGAAGAATCCTCTAACAACTCCCCGAAATGAATCCGCAAACGATCCCCAGGAAGAGTCATCTGGCGACTGCCCAAGATGAATCTGCAAATGATCCCCAGGAAGGGTCAACAGACGACTCCGCAACATGTTTTTCAAAGCGAAAAAAAAATTGAAAAAAAAAAATAAAAAAAATAAAATATGAAATGGCGACATAAAAATAATTTCAAAAGAAATTGCTAATTTTTGTACAATTAAATGTCAGAATTTATGTGCCGTTAAAAATATACCGTGTAGTTTGACATTTTGCTTCGTGAAAAATACCGGGCCTCAGAAATATTGCCTTTTAGAAAAAAAAATTATTAATTTTTTCGAAATTTCTCAGTAGATGACGTGATGTCGTAGTCGGCCATCTTGTATCGTGTAAAACTCGTCTGAAGGAGTTGTTGGTTATTCGTAAAGAAGTTCGATTTCAAACCATCATCCAGAAGAGACTTGGTCGAATCTTTTTTTATTCGTTTTGGGCTTTTTTTTATGCATTTTTTTTTTTGCACCAATCGATGTGGAAAGGTCGAATATATATTTTGGTTATAACCAGATTTGGTTCCGGGCCCTCTAACTGACCGATTTGGGCCAATTTTTGTTAAAAAAATTTTATTGCACCAATTGATAGGGAAAGGTCGAAAATACATTCTGGACATGTCCAGGGGTGTCTCCGACCCCTCTAAGTGACCGATTTGGGCCCATTTCGGTGAAAAATTTTTATTGCACCAATCGATAGGGAAAGGTCGAAAACAGATTTCGGATATGATCAGAGATGTCTTCGACCACTCTAAGTGACCATTTTGGACCCATTTTTGAAAATAAAATTATTGCGCAAAACTCGCCTGGAAGAGTTGTATATTCATTGCGAAGATGTTTGATTCGCAATGATCTTCTAGAAGAGTGTAAGGAGGAATCCCGGAAGAGTTGTATATTCATCGCGAAGATGTTTGATTCGCAATAATCTTCCAGAAGAGTGTAAGGAGGAATCTTCTTTTACTCGCGGAAAATTTTTTTCGCGGAAAGCTCGCGTAGAAGAGCTTTAAATGCATCGCCAAAAATATGGAAGATTGTCCGCGATTGAAAATGTTTGCTGGGATGGTTATCGATACCTATACAGGCGCGTATTTAAGCCAACTTCCGTTTTTAAAATTTCACACATACATCCATTTTCAACTACTTACTTACATTTGTACCAATTTTTCCGGGCATTTTCGCCCCCCTTACAAGTAAAATTAGCCCTCCATCTCGCGATCTATATTATTACCAAAGAACAAAAGAAAGGAACCACAGAAATAAGGACACAAAGCGGAGTTTCAGTTTTAAATGGCAAACAAAATTTTAATGAAAATAATTAAAGAAAAATGTATACATATGTAAAAAAATTACAAGATTTTTGACTTAAATAAAAAAAAAATTAAATTAATTGGGGTACAATTTTGAACATAAAATACAGTTCATATTCACAATAAAAATTATAAACTTCAAAAGAAAAAAAAATTAAACGCAAGATTTAACAGACGAAAATCAAACAAACAATTTTTTTCTGAATCTTAAATATTCTTAAAATAATTAAGTTAGATGAATTTAACAATTAAATTTAATGTGGACCTATACAACCTTCAAAATTATCTTTTTTTCTACTATTTCTTTTTTCGTTTGTTTTAATTTTCCTATCTACAGCCTCTGCAAAATTTAAAACAACATAAATTTGTTCGTGACTTAGCTTTCGTTGATGCTATGAATCCTTTATTGCTGGCGGCGTTGAATCTGCTCCTTCATCCTCGTTGGGTCCTGTTTTCTGCTACGATGTCTCTTCAGGTTTTTGATATTGATACCCCGGAATGGTATCAATTTGTAGATTTTACGCTATATGGCGTTAAATTTTAATATTTCTTTTGCACTGTTTGGCATATTTTTGTGCACTATATTTATTGCACTTGTTGGCGAATTTATGTGCTTTCTAAAAAAGTGTTTTTTGTTTGTTTTTTTATAGATACTCTTTTTAGTTTTTTTTTCTTTCTTTTTACAAAACTTTTCAATTGTACATTTTTCTTTCTTTCTTAAGCAATATAATTCCTTTTTTTTTTTTAATATATCACAATCGCCTTTTTTTTATGTACAAATTTTTCTTTTGATGCACTACTTTAACCAGATTTTATTTTTGAGTTTATATATTTTTTTTTTTTATTTAAGCCACAAAAGTCACTGAACGTATCGAGTTTTTCATAGCAAACGTCCTAACTTTGGACAATTCCGAGGACATCTTTTGAAGTCCTTTTTCCGGAGGAACTTAAATCTTTTATTCCTTTTTATAAAAAATATTTCGACTATAGTAAAATTTTACTCGACGACCGCCGGACTTAACAATTATTCACGAACTGTCGTTTAAGCTCAATACAACTCACCAGCTAACCTCTCTTTTCTGTGGTTCCTTTTTTTATCCGCGCAGTCGCACTGATTTTGGAGACTTTTTTTTTTTCAATAAAACACGCGATCTTAAATCTGCTTTTTGCGGTACCTTCATTGTCAAGGCTAAATTCCTACTGCGGTTTCTGAGCTTCCAGAAAAATTTACGGTTTTTCGGGTCAATAACCTCAAATTCATGGTCAAGGCCAAGATCACCTGATCCCGATGCTCGAATGTCCAAGGTCCTACTATTGTTTCTGAGCTGCCAGAAACATTTTTGGTACATCGGGTCAATGCCCTTAAAATCTTGGTCAAGGCCAAGATCATCTAACAAAAAAAAACAATAGGAAAAAGGCTGATAATTAACCAAAAGGAATCGATCCATCAAAGGCGAGACATCTACAATACTCGGCGAACAGCAATTGCAGCAGGCAGTAGTTTTTTTGCATGTTTTCTTTGATCTACTTAGCTTTGTTTATCTATTGTTTTGGTACCTGCATATTAAAAACCTAGCCACGCCCTATACTGCTTGTGCCAATTGTCCCCAACGAATTCTGAGAGAGCGATGAAACTGTAATGTAACTTGCGTTACAACAACAACCTGTGAACAGATCGATGAGAGACAGTGGATAACATGCAGACCGTTGTTTTGTTTTTTTTTATAGTTTTGGTTGTTTGTTTTTATACGTAAATGCATTTGCTGAAGCAGTTATGTTTATGATACTCATGTATTTGGGACAAGTTCTATTTTAGCTATTTTATTTTTACCGACAAAATTTGTGCATTATTTCGTTTTGCCGACGGCAATGCGTACCTGGTAGAAATGGAATTGGGTATTAAGTAGATGCATTTTTAACGGGGCTGCGTTAGTACTGAATTCAATACCGTCATTCATATTACATCGCCAGCAAATTAAAATGAAACAATTCGTGTTTTTTTTTTTTTTAATTTAGCTAGTTTCAAATTTGCATACATATTTGCGAAAACCGAACGCACACATTCGTTTGCAGATGTATTGCATCGAACGGAAGTGATATCCCATTTTTTTTTTTCATTGTATTCATGCAACACCACCTGCATTCGTCGTACCAAAACATCGTCGGTAATCAAGTTCATATCTGTAAGTCTGCGCATCAACCTATTTCAAAAGTGTGTTCCCTGCTACCTCAAGAAAAAAAAACATTGATAAGTGTTTCCACAAGTTACTGACATTTCACACTTTTCATTTGGTATAAAACATTATGTTTTTTAATTTTCAAAAACAAACGCAAAAGGGACCACGCTACAAAACTCTGCATTCACCAACTTTGTGCCAGGTAGTGCAGAGGGCACTGGGACCATTTTAATTAAGGCTATTCACTTTTGTTTTGGAAATTTGAAACTCGAAAAAAAATTTTTATTTTTTTTTTTTAAATTTTACTGATATTGAGAAAAGCGCGTCTCAACGTAGGCAAACGCCCACACCCTGAGATGTCTCAAGCCTACCAAGTATGTTAGCCGGGCATATTTTTATTTTTAATCTTTTTATACCCTACACCCAGGGTATATTCACTTTGTCCTTCCGTTTGTAACGCAGAGAAGGAGGCGTGGCAGATATAGAAAAGTATATATATTCTTGATCAGCGTCACCTCCTGAGTCGATATAGCCATGTCCGTCTGTCTGTCTGGCTGGGTGGCTGGCTGGCTGGCTGGGGGATTGAAAATGAGCGAAATCGGTCAACGGACACGCCTACCGCCCATACAAAAAATATATTCAAAATGCAATTTTAGGAGTTTTTTTCACGACAATGCAACCAAAATACGCATTAATATTAAAAATTGTAAGCGCAAGCTCTGAGGAAAAACTAAGCGAATTCGGACAAGAGGGCGTGGCACCTCCCATATAAGCAAATGCTTAAAAACGCTATACTGAAAGCGTTTTTTGAAATATTCGAATCAAATTTGACTCAGACACTAAGAATCATAAATGAAAGCTCTCAACAAAAATTGGGTGAAATCGGACAAGGGGGCGTGGTACCTCCCACATAAGCAAAAGTTTCAAAATGCTATACTGAAACAGTTTCTTCAGATAATCGAACCAAGCTTCACTCAAACACTAAATACTATAAATGCACGCTCTAAGCTAAAACTAGACGAACTCGGTCAAGAGGGCGTGGCACCTCCTATATAAGCAAAAGCTTCAAAATGCTTTACTGAAAAAGTTTTTCACTCAGACACTAAAAACTATAAATGCAAGCGCTGAACAAAACTGGGTGACCTCGGACAAGAGGGCGTAGCAACTCCCATATGAGCAAAATTTGAAAAATACTGCAGTGTAGGGTATTTAATGTTTGGCCAGGCCAAATTTTACACCCTTACTAGTTTTTTTTATATTTATGTAAGTATATCTGTTTGAAATATAATTGAACGTTTGAAAAAAAAAATGGATATTTGGAAGTATAACTTAGTTCAGTAGCCGTGTTATCATGGAATCTGTAAGTATATATTCCAGAGCTGACTTGAAAAACAAAACAAATGCTTTCGCTACATGTATGAATTTATTGCTTCAGATCTTTTGTATGAAACACTCCTATGGGTTTCCCTTGCAAAGTTTCTAATTCATACATATTCTTACCGATGGCCTTAACCACGCGGCATTTTGTAAATTTTCGCGCAAACTTGGCACTTAGATTTTTGCTAAAATTACTCAACATATGATTTCGCTTATATACTTCCTGACCGGGCATAAAACTAACTATTCTACCTCGTTTATTTAAGAGCTTTTCATTTCTTTCAAAAGCTTTATGTAAATTGTCTTTCATTGTGTCCCTTATCAATTTCAACTTATCAGATCTATTTATAACCTCTTCATCTTCTAAACTATTTAATTTCCTCGCGAGTTTGTAATCCGTGCCGCAAGTGAACATATGCTGACCGAATAACGCAAAATAAGGACTAACACCTGTCGACGCATGAACCGCTGAGCGCAATGCACATTCAATTTTGGATATGTGTAAATCCCAATCCCTATGGTCTGTTTCCAGGTATGATCGCACTGCAGTTAAAACAGATTGATTAACTCTTTCGGAAGCGTTAGATTGCGGTGCGTAGTATGCAGTTTTCAGATGTTTTATTTTGTAAGAAAGAACCAATTTTTCAAACTCTTTTGAGGTAAATTGTTTTCCGTTATCGGAATGGATTATCTCGGGGACACCGAATTTATGGAAAATTTCGTTCACCAGAAAATTTATGACATTTGAAGACGTAGCTTCTTTCATACATTTAAGGAAATCAAACTTCGAAAAATGGTCCATTACAATGAAGACATACGCATTTCCTACTTTAGAGCGAGGATATTTACCTAAAAAATCAACATAAATTTTCTGAAATGGTCTTTCCGTTATAACTTCGGTACCTATCCCGGGTCGCATATCATAGTTTGCTGGTTTCGTTTCTTTGCACGTCACACAATTACGAATATAATTTCGTACCTGAATGGTCATTCTAGGCCAATAATAGGACTGACGAAGTTTGTAGAGCGTTTTTGCTATACCGCCATGAGCAGCAATTTCTGGCTAGTGCGCTCTGGAAATCAGAGTGGTAGTGAGCCCCTCCGGAATCCACATTTTCCATTTAGACTCTTGAAGAGCATCTTGCACAAATTCCACTCGCCGGAAAACAACTCCATCCTCTACTTTCAGATCAGGCAAACTTTCTTTATTTTCCAATATACTGTTAATCCGATCTAGATACTCGGGTGATTCGAATTCGGTCGTTTCAATGTCAACAAAATTACAGTGAAGGGCATTAATTCAACATATGGCCGGAAGCGTTTAATTGCCAGTACCGCAGCCAAACACTCCTTCTCTGTAACACTATAGTTTTGTTGCGCACCATTGAGTTTTTGCGAAAAAAATGAAATAGGCCTATCGTTTTGCTCTTCATCACGCTGAAAAAGAACAGCGGCTACTCCTATATGTGAAGCGTCACACTGGATATAAAAATGTTTACGAAAATCAGGGTGGAACAGAACTGGCGCTGACGTTAGTGCCTGTTTTAAATTTTCAAAAGCTGTTATAGCTTCTGGTGTCATTTTAAAAGATGTCGATTTTTTTAAGGTGTCACTTAACGATGCTGCCATTCCTGCAAAATTGGGGATAAATCTTCTATACCACCCCGCGGTTCCTAGAAAATTTCTAACCTGCCGCGGTGTTTTAGGCAAAGGGATTTGCGATATAGCTGTAATTTTGTCTGGGTCAGTTTTTAAAGAACCACCACCAATGATAAACCCAAGATATTTTAGCTCTTTAAAGCAGAATTTTGATTTTTTCATACCTATAGTTAAATTTGCAACTTTGAGGCAATTTGCCACTTCCCCTAGAATTTTTAAATGGGTGTCAAAATCTTTTGCAATCACTAATAAGTCGTCCAGGTAAATAAATACATTGCCCTTCAGTCTAGCCGGGATTACCTTATCCATTAATCGACACAATCGCTGAGCCGCATTACACAAGCCAAACGGCATGACCGCAAACTGGTAAAGAGGGCGTCCAGGAATAGTAAAGGCAGTAAATTCTTTACTTTCCCTATCAAGCTCTATCTGCCAGAAAGCAAATTTAAGGTCTACGCTGCTTATGTAAATTGTATCGTCAATGCGGCTCAGGATTCCCTCGATATTTTGCAATGGATAGGCATCCCAGACTGTCCTATCATTTAATTTACGGGCATCCAAGCATAACCTATTTTTACCTGGCTTTCTTACGAGTGTTGTTCTACTTGACCATGGAGACTGACTTTCTTCTATTACCCCTAGTTTTAACATTTGGTCAACTTCGGCATAAACTAATTCTTGCACAGCCGGTGAAATCGGATACCATCTGTCTTTAACTGGCTCGGCGCCCCCTTTGAATTGAATTGTGTGTTTTTCTAAAGTGGTTCTGCCTAAACCATTTTCTTCAAAGCTTATAAATTTTCTTTTGGCCTCATCTAACTGATTTTGCTGCTCTTTAGTTAGAGTATGCTGCTGTGCTCTTTCACAAGAGGTATTAAAAGGTTCAATTTGAATTTCAGCCACCCCAATTACATCCGGAGCTAGTTTAAATTTTCTCCAAAAATCTATACCCAAATAGACTTCCTGCTCTAACGAAGGGCATATATAGAAAACCATTTCCGAAACTACATCTTTAAATTTTACTGGAACGTTAATTTTGCCTAAAACACGGTGGCTACGACCACCTGCAGTTTTAACCTGAGAAAAATACTGTTGTACATCTACTTTTAGCCTTGCCAGTGTCTCCCTGCACCCAGGCTTACAGACGCACCTGAATCTAATAATCCATTTAATTTTTCATTGTTTATAAAAATGTCTACAAACACTCTGGGGTCTGCATTATTTACTGTATTAATGGTTTCTGCCAGCATTCGTCGTGTCTGTTTTCTGCGTTTATATCTTTCGCGAGCTTTTTGCACTTTACGAGAAAGTAACCGCATACCACTGCATTGCTTTTCACTAAAAATTCTATTACGCGCTTCGTAATAGGCTTGAATTCTCTGTTCTAAAGGCTTAATATAAAATTTTTTCTCAACACTATTTGAAATCACATTCTCTAATTTACTCTTATCTAAAATTTTAGTTTGCTTAAAATTATCTTCAAAATTATTAACATTTTCTTCCGGCAATATTTTATCTATGGCCACCTGGGTTGACACATTTCGGAGGTTTGTGTGGAGCGCGATTCCTCCGGCTTTATCACGCCCCTCTTCTCGTTTCCCCTTTGACAATTCGAACAATTTTTGGTAATATACTTTTCCAAACCGCAACGATAACAAAATATGTTTCTGACTGTAGACTCGCAATCAAAATATGTATGTCCTACTTCGTGGCAATTCCAACAAATGAGTTTTCGATTTCCTGGATTTAAGTTTTTGTCTATTTGCACAGCTTCAATCTGAGCATCAAATTCACCACTTAAAGATTCGTCATCATATAAAATTTCGTGCAGCTACGGTCCTCGCTGCTGGTACCTTGCTGGTGGTGGAACTGACCTAAAAGCTCGCGTATCCCGACGTGGAAAGCTAGCCTCTGCATCGTGGCGTTCATCCCGAAGATGCTCAACATTATAGACTGAAATAGGCCAAACCATTTTAGTTAAATTTTCACGTACGTTTCTTTTTAAACTTCTAACCATTTCGAATTCAGGCATGGGGTTTTGCAGGCGCGCACGTAATTTCTGCATTTTGTGGAAGTATTGGTCAATTGAATCTTCTGGCTGCTGCCTACATTCTACTAATTCACGCATTATTTCAAAATCGCTGCTATGCGAGCGATACTGGCGTAAAATTGCGAGTTTAAGTTCCTGCCAATTTGGAGTAGGATTACTTCTTATTTGTAGCCAAAACCAGTCTTTAGCCTGACCGCTAACTAATCGGTGAAAATCTCTGATAACTTCCTCCCAAGGGATCGAATAGTGAGCCTGCAAATATTCCACCCTGAAAACAAAATCTTCAGCTGTCAACTTGTTTTTATCCCCATCGAAATTTAAGTCCCATTTGTCAATTTTAACTGGGCTCTGTAATGCTGGTCTGAAATTTCTATTACCCTGATTTGAAATTGACCTAGAATCAGAACGATTGGGTTGTTCACCCCTATTACGTCCAAAATAAATGTCTGTTGCTTCATAACTTTCATTGTTGTGCGGCAAATTTTGAAAATTTGTATTAACATTATTAGGCGCGTTCACATTCGTCCTCCCTTGCGCTCTTCGGCCAGCAAAGTCTTCAACTTGGGATGCATTTGGTCTGTTGTTATTTTGAAAGTGAAAGTTGTCCTAACCATGCCTCTTTGATCCTGTGAATTTCGCTCAAAAGTGCAAACTAACGATTTAACGTGTCTTCCTCTTTGTGAACCTTCCCCTGCTGAACTTCTATTATTATTTAAATTTAGTCCACTCATATTCAACAAATTATCTAAATCAACTGGTTGCTGCCTACCATGCCCCACGCTAGCACGATCACTATCTGTCGGGCTAGGACCTGTATTTCGCGCGGTGTTACCCGTTAGATCCTGATTTCGCAATGGTTTGAGAAATTCAGTAATCTTTTTCATAAAATCTACAAACTCAGACCTAATGGTGTTTTGCATACCTGTAAAATCATTTTTAAGGGCATTTCGATACGTTTCGTATGATTGAACAATTGCCACATTAATTGCTGAGCTTAGTTCACTTGGTAATTGTTGCTCAGCACCAAGCTGATCACTACCTTCCACTGTGCCTGGGGGTGGAATGGACAAATTTGGAGGAAAAACGTTATCTGTTGATACCTGCTGCAATGGCCTTGGGATCGCACCTTGACTATTTGGGTTATCAACGATGTCTTCGTTACGGAGCCGATTTATTAGTGAATCTGATAAATCCCTTACCGATGGATCCGAAAAAGCTGCACCAAGAGGTGTCCTAGGTAACCCCTTTCCAGAACCCATCGCTCTACCCTCATTGGGCTTATCTTTCCCTGGACTCATTGCAATTTATGTTTCAAAAAAAAAATAATTATCCCAAAATAAATATGTATGTATCGTATCAGCAATGAAGGAATTAAAAAGATAATATTCCTTTAAATCGCAAAAACAATAAAAATTTTTTTAAAAAAAATTTTACGCAAATATATTATGTATAATAAACACATAAGGGGGGTTTATAGAAAACGCCGGATCAATACGTTAGTAAGATATTTTTTTAACAACCACTCACACACACACCCTACTTGAAAATTGGCTTTGAACCGAAAAATAAATATTTGCTGCATAGTCGAGAAAAAAAAAACTTGGCATGAGCACTAACTCCAAGATGAACGGCATAAAAAAACATAAAGTAATTTAGTTCCAAAACAACTTGTAGACTTCATAAAATACGTTTCAAAATACTTCACACATGGTCTAAGCAAAAATAAAATTTTTTTTTTTTTTTAGCCAAGCCAAAGCGTAGAAAAAAATCTTTTCTGCAGCTCACACCCGGAGTTAACCACCACTCTTCAGCACTCCTTCTGATCTCAACGGCATTTGGTGCAATTAGTACTTGGAGAACTTACCTCAACTAAGTCACCAATGCCGCTTCGAAGCAATAAAAAAAAAACATCCAAGAAGTGGATAATGCACTCAAAACTTCAAACAAAAAATAAAAAAAATTGCAACTCATTTAACCTAAATTAGTCTTTCTATCAGTAACTCCGACGCGCAATGCAGTTAACACTGTTTCCACAACATGTTAAGTCACTGCAACCATAACTACTGACAAAAAAACTCATAAAGAATAAATGAATTTAATTATATAACCGGAATAGCACAACGACATCATGAACCATGAGCAACCTCCAAAACGAAAAGTGCGGATAGTGTATAAACTTAAAAAAAAATCACTATGTCACCTTACGGCTCAAAAAAGGATACTCAAGGCCCATTACCCCGTTGTTACCAACAACAAATACAAGTTTCACATCATCAGATCATCTTTTTCCCAAGTGCAATTAGTCGTTGATTTATTTTACCACGCTAAGTCACTTTAAGGCACCAGAAAAAATGACAAGGTTCTACTTAACGCGTAAACTCGAATCTGAACTTCATTAAGGGTTGTAGATGATTCAACCCTCTTGTATAAATTACGGATCGGCACCATTTTGTAATGGCAACCCTCCTTCCTGTTTCAAATTGGGCGCCATTTTTGTAATGGCGCACCCTAGAGATTTAGATGTCCTCATCTCCATAATAACTTATATTTCCTTTGGGCGCCATTTTTGTAATGGCGCACCCTCTTCTTCTTACTTCCGATTGGGCGCCATTTTTGTAATGGCGCACCCTCTTCTTCCTATTTCCGTTTGGGCGCCATTTTTGTAATGGCGCATCCTCTTCTTCCTATTTCCGTTTGGGCGCCATTTTTGTAGCACGCGACCTTTATTTTTTCGTCTCTTTTGGTTTTCAAATTGAATTTTTCCCAGTGCACCATCATGGCACACTCACAACAACAGAAAACATAATTTCTCTGATGCCTAATGAAACCTGTAGAAACACCCGAACGCAGCCATCGGCTAGCTTAATTTAAATCCTCAGGGGAGGAACGACCCGCTACGTCCGGTTCAGCCGGTGTACAAAAAAAATATTCAAATTCGAATTCAAAAACAAAATCATCAAAATAAAGAAAACCGATAGCATGAAAATTCGCAAACAAAAATCACCTCGAAAGACAAAAATTAAATAACCACCAAAAATTTGCTTTACTCTTTGAATGTATTAGCCGCAAAAAAAAAATAAATTTTAGCATAATTCTATGCGCACAAAAATTTGGTTCAAAATCAAAGCGAAGCCACAATCCAACTTATTCGCGGCATGCAACATCCCAGCAAACATTTTCAATCGCGGAAGAATCGTATTCGATTCGCCTAGACGATTAAATCAATCGTCCGCGACAGTCGCATTCTACTCTTCCGCGAATGTTCAGGCGTGAGAAATTGTCCGGCCGAATACGATTGTTTTAGAAGAATCCTCTAACAACTCCCCGAAATGAATCCGCAAACGATCCCCAGGAAGAGTCATCTGGCGACTGCCCAAGATGAATCTGCAAATGATCCCCAGGAAGGGTCAACAGACGACTCCGCAACATGTTTTTCAAAGCGAAAAAAAACTTGAAAAAACTTGAAAAAAAAAAATAAAAAAAATAAAATATGAAATGGCGACATAAAAATAATTTCATAAGAAATTGCTAATTTTTGTACAATTAAATGTCAGAATTTATGTGCCGTTAAAAATATACCGTGTAGTTTGACATTTTGCTTCGTGAAAAATACCGGGCCCCTCAGAGATATTGCCTTTTTAAAAAAAAAAAATTATTAATTTTTTCGAAATTTCTCAGTAGATGACGTGATGTCGTAGTCGGCCATCTTGTATCGTGTAAAACTCGTCTGAAGGAGTTGTTGGTTATTCGTAAAGAAGTTCGATTTCAAACCATCATCCAGAAGAGACTTGGTCGAATCTTTTTTTATTCGTTTTGGGCTTTTTTTTATGCATTTTTTTGCACCAATCGATGTGGAAAGGTCGAAAATATATTTTGGTTATAACCAGATTTGGTTCCGGGCCCTCTAACTGACCGATTTGGGCCAATTTTTGTTAAAAAAATTTTATTGCACCAATTGATAGGGAAAGGTCGAAAATACAATCTGGACATGTCCAGGGGTGTCTCCGACCCCTCTAAGTGACCGATTTGGGCCCATTTCGGTGAAAAATTTTTATTGCACCAATCGATAGGGAAAGGTCGAAAACAGATTTCGGATATGATCAGAGATGTCTTCGACCACTCTAAGTGACCATTTTGGACCCATTTTTGAAAATAAAATTATTGCGCAAAACTCGCCTGGAAGAGTTGTATATTCATTGCGAAGATGTTTGATTCGCAATGATCTTCTAGAAGAGTGTAAGGAGGAATCTTCTGTTACTCGCGCTGAAGTTTTGTCGCGCAAAACTCTCCCGGAAGAGTTGTATATTCATCGCGAAGATGTTTGATTAGCAAATAATCTTCCAGAAGAGTGTAAGGAGGAATCTTCTTTTACTCGCGGAAAATTTTTTTCGCGGAAAGCTCGCGTAGAAGAGCTTTAAATGCATCGCCAAAAATATGGAAGATTGTCCGCGAATGAAAATGTTTGCTGGGATGGTTATCGATACCTATACAGGCGCGTATTTAAGCCAACTTCCGTTTTTAAAATTTCACACATACATCCATTTTCAACTACTTACTTACATTTGTACCAATTTTCCGGGCATTTTCGCCCCCCTTACAAGTAAAATTAGCCCTCCATCTCGCGATCTATATTATTACCAAAGAACAAAAGAAAGGAACCACAGAAATAAGGACACAAAGCGGAGTTTCAGTTTTAAATGGCAAACAAAATTTTAATGAAAATAATTAAAGAAAAATGTATACATATGTAAAAAAATTACAAGATTTTTGACTTAAATAAAAAAAAATTAAATTAATTGGGGTACAATTTTGAACATAAAATACAGTTCATATTCACAATAAAAATTATAAACTTCAAAAGAAAAAAAAATTAAACGCAAGATTTAACAGACGAAAATCAAACAAACAATTTTTTTCTGAATCTTAAATATTCTTAAAATAATTAAGTTAGATGAATTTAACACTTAAATTTAATGTGGACCTATACAACCTTCAAAATTATCTTTTTTTCTACTATTTCTTTTTTCGTTTGTTTTAATTTTCCTATCTACAGCCTCTACACACCTTATGAGCTCATCAGGGGAGAATTTTCGGAAAGAATAAATATAATTATGGTTAAGGTTACAAAAGCCCTAACAAAGGATTACAAAAAAATACATATAAAGAAAAAACGATTTGTGCTATGTACCTCAATTACTAATTTGGCTAATTAATATTATGTAAAATTCCTAGCTATTATTTTAGATAGTTTTCCTGTTTTTTTTTTTTTTATTGCCTAAATTTCTATTTTTTTATTTCTTTCTTTTTAAATATTTATTTAATAAGCCTAATTTAATTTTGCAAAATTTAAAACAACATAAATTTGTTCGTGACTTAGCTTTCGTTGATGCTATGAATCCTTTATTGCTGGCGGCGCACAATGGGAGATTGTGGCCATAAATAGGTAAAATTTGAAAGTGCTATGGATTAAAAAAATGTTTACGCCAATCGTCAGATAATACTTAGGGACGGAAAAAAAACTATAAATGTTTAAAATTTTGTTTTGGCTTAGCAACACAGTGAGCCCAAATTTGGACTTTAAACAGAAAAAATGCTCTACAGAACTTTTAAAATTAGGAACTGCTGGATAAACGCTCTAGTTAATTTGTTTTAAGCCCGATCCACTAATGTAGCATATCGTTAGAAAGTATATTGTTTCTACTTTGTTAAAAATATTTTTTTTTTTTTTTGCCGATTTTATGTGAGTTAAAGTGGTTTTTCAAATATTTAAAAAAAAAATGGTAAAAATGGAAAAATTGCAAACTTTGACATTAAAAAAAAAAAAAACACATTTTCTGATTTTCATTATTTTTCAATATAATATGTGGCCAAGTATGCTTAATCGATATGCAAAGTCCCTACTGCCTTTTTTGAGAACTTTTTTTTTTATAAACTTTTTCATATTGTGGTTTTTGACGGGACAAAATAAGTTGACTTTTTTGGAACGCTATTTTTAATTCGTTTGCATCGAAATATATCAAGATAGCATTTTGTCATAAAGTACAAGCATTTAGCCTTTAAAAAAACATTTGTTTGAGTTTTTATGTATGATAGGTGAATTATGGTGATTTTTCGAAAATTTAAGCTCAAAAAGCCAAAATCGATAAATTGTACAAACTTTGACATTAAAAAAAAAAAAAACACATTTTCTGATTTTCATTATTTTCCAATATAATATGTGGCCAAGTATGCTTAATCGATATGCAAAGTCCCTACTGCCTTTTTTGAGAACTTTTTTTTCTATGAATTTTTTCCTGTAGCAGTTTTTAAGAAAAAAAATATTTTTATTTCTTTACATTCTGCAACGTTTTACAATATATTTATCAATTTTAAGCTTACAGTCTTCTTAAATTCCAAAAAAAAATTTTTTTAAGAGAAGAGTGACAGGTAACGGGTATATTTCCTCCTTTAAATCCCCCTTGGGACTCACCCTTTCTTAAAATAAGCCAAGAGCATATTGAAGGCTATACAAAAAACATTATAATTGGTATAATATCATACAAGCACTTCAAATACCAATTGGTAGTCTTTCCGAAGAAGCTCAGGAAGCATCAAACAAAGTTTTTAAAAGCGCTAGGTTACACAACAGCAGATTGTGCTCTAGAATAGCAAACAACGAAGACGTTTTGCATTACATGCTGATCTCTTCTGATCCGATTATTAGCCAAATCCGGGTAAAACGTGATAAAAAATATAAAGAGTTATCACCAGAAGCTCAAGAGGTGTTGCAATTAAATGAAAAAACTAATTAAAATAAATTAATTTTTTGGTAGGCGTGGCACTGCCCATTTTTCTAGTGCGGATTATTTGTTCTGATGGTCTTTTCATATATACCAAATAATATCTATCTTCGTGAAATATTTTCAGAAATATGATGAGTTTTTTTTTTTTTTGAAGGCGTGGCACCGCCCATTTGTCCTAGGAACATTATTTGTCCTGATGATTTTTAAACATTTACCAAATCTCATTTATCTGCGTCAAAGAGTTTCGGTGATATGATAAGTCAATTTTTTGGGGGGCGTGGTACCGCCCACTTTTTTAGTATATAGCTTAGCCTTTTTTTGTACTAGCATAATGTAAAAGCTTTTTTAAAATCGGATACTTAATTTCCGAGTTAATAAGGGACAAATACACAAACAAACAAAATCTATTTTTTATAAAGTAGATTTTCGTTTATTCCTCATATCTTGAAAACTATAAAAGATAGCGCAAAATTTTTAACATTTTTGAAATAAGCGGGGTCAAGTTATAGAAAATTGATACCCATTTTGAAAAAAAAATCGGACCACGCCCCAACTTTGTATGGGAGGTAGGCGTGTCCGTCGGCGGATTTTGTTCATATTCACAGATTTTTATTATTTTAATGTGAAAAACATCTGTACCAAATCTCAATAGCCTAGCTTTATTATTACTATATATGACCGCCGTTCCATACAAACCCTCCCATTGTGCGGCGTTGAATCTGCTCCTTCATCCTCGTTGGGTCCTGTTTTTCTGCTACGATGTCTCTTCAGGTTTTTGATATTGATACCCCGGAATGGTATCAATTTGTAGATTTTACGCTATATGGCGTTAAATTTTAATATTTCTTTTGCACTGTTTGGCATATTTTTGTGCACTATATTTATTGCACTTGTTGGCGAATTTATGTGCTTTCTAAAAAAGTGTTTTTTGTTTGTTTTTTTATAGATACTCTTTTTAGTTTTTTTTTCTTTCTTTTTACAAAACTTTTCAATTGTACATTTTTCTTTCTTTCTTAAGCAATATAATTCTTTTTTTTTTTAATATATCACAATCGCCTTTTTTTATGTACAAATTTTTCTTTTGATGCACTACTTTAACCAGATTTTCTTTTTGAGTTTATATATTTTTTTTTGTTTTTTATTTAAGCCACAAAAGTCACTGAACGTATCGAGTTTTTCATAGCAAACGTCCTAACTTTGGACAATTCCGAGGACATCTTTTGAAGTCCTTTTTCCGGAGGAACTTAAATCTTTTATTCCTTTTTATAAAAAATATTTCGACTATAGTAAAATTTTACTCAACGACCGCCGGACTTAACAATTATTCACGAACTGTCGTTTAAGCTCAATACAACTCACCAGCTAACCTCTCTTTTCTGTGGTTCCTTTTTTTATCCGCGCAGTCGCACTGATTTTGGAGACTTTTTTTTTTTCAATAAAACACGCGATCTTAAATCTGCTTTTTGCGGTACCTTCATTGTCAAGGCTAAATTCCTACTGCGGTTTCTGAGCTTCCAGAAAAATTTACGGTTTTTCGGGTCAATAACCTCAAATTCATGGTCAAGGCCAAGATCACCTGATCCCGATGCTCGAATGCCCAAGGTCCTACTATTGTTTCTGAGCTGCCAGAAACATTTTTGGTACATCGGGTCAATGCCCTTAAAATCTTGGTCAAGGCCAAGATCATCTAACAAAAAAAAACAATAGGAAAAAGGCTGATAATTAACCAAAAGGAATCGATCCATCAAAGGCGAGACATCTACAATACTCGGCGAACAGCAATTGCAGCAGGCAGTAGTTTTTTTGCATGTTTTCTTTGATCTACTTAGCTTTGTTTATCTATTGTTTTGGTACCTGCATATTAAAAACCTAGCCACGCCCTATACTGCTTGTGCCAATTGTCCCCAACGAATTCTGAGAGAGCGATGAAACTGTAATGTAACTTGCGTTACAACAACAACCTGTGAACAGATCGATGAGAGACAGTGGATAACATGCAGACCGTTGTTTTGTTTTTCTTTATAGTTTTGGTTGTTTGTTTTTATACGTAAATGCATTTGCTGAAGCAGTTATGTTTATGATACTCATGTATTTGGGACAAGTTCTATTTTGGCTATTTTATTTTTACCGACAAAATTTGTGCATTATTTCGTTTTGCCGACGGCAATGCGTACCTGGTAGAAATGGAATTGGGTATTAAGTAGATGCATTTTTAACGGGGCTGCGTTAGTACTGAATGCAATACCGTCATTCATATTACATCGCCAGCAAATTAAAATGAAACAATTCGTGTTTTTTTTTTTTTTTTAATTTAGCTAGTTTCAAATTTGCATACATATTTGCGAATACCGAACGCACACATTCGTTTGCAGATGTATTGCATCGAACGGAAGTGATATCCCATTTTTTTTTTTCATTGTATTCATGCAACACCACCTGCATTCGTCGTACCAAAACATCGTCGGTAATCAAATTCATATCTGTAAGTCTGCGCATCAACCTATTTCAAAAGTGTGTTCCCTGCTACCTCAAGAAAAAAAAACATTGATAAGTGTTTCCACAAGTTACTGACATTTCACACTTTTCATTTGGTATAAAACATTATGTTTTTAATTTTCAAAAACAAACGCAAAAGGGACCACGCTACACCACAACCGATTACAAAAGGTGGCCCGCAACCGGTAACGGCAGCCATCCCTTAAGTGACTGGCAAAATTCTCGTGGCGAAAAATTTTGAGCAAACTCGATATAAAATCGGAAAATTTAACGCAAATACTGCATAAAAATGCATAACACTCATCTCTTTGCATTATTTCACTTCGCTTTATCACACTCGCAAAATCTTCAGAAATTACTTTATTAAAAATTTCTTCGTAAATTTTTTTTCTTTTGTTGTAGCTGCGGGTCAGATGCGTTTTTTCACTTCAGTGTTTGCACTAATACTTTCTATTGTCAATGTACACATAACCTCATACTCAGATTTGTCATATTTTATAAACGTCAAAAAATACAAGGGGTGGCCCACAACCGGTGACGGCCCACAGCCGGTTACGTTCCCCTACTACAGTAACTGCCATACCTATTGGAGCGTCAGCGTTATTTTACTGTCAAGCATTTCTCATGTACATACAATTTGTATGGCGCATACCGAAATTGCCAACGCTATTCGAAATTCCAATTTTGACAAAGCGTTATGGAAGGAAGTTAGCTGCAGAAAAGTAAAAAAAGAAATAACAATAAGATTTGGACAAACAAGTGACTTCAACGCAACGCTCTTTATTTCGGTATGGTGCTTGACGCTTTTGTGTAACGTTAAATAACGCAACGCCTGACGCTCCAATTTAGGTATGGCAGTATGACTTAATAACTCAACTCTCAAGCATTTCATGCCCTAATTAGTAAACTTAATGTTAAAAATTATTTACTTAGTCATTGTGAAATGGATCCTTAAACTGTAAAATGTTATAGTTGTACTTTTTCATAACTCCCAACCATATTAATAACACTGGTCTACACTATTTTTGACTGGAGCAACAAAATAGTGTTCCTAGAGTTATTTGGTGCGCTGAATTCGAATCTGCAATCGGTTTTTCTCTATCAGGTCAGGTTTTGGAGATAATCGATCTTTTCGATTTTTAAGGTTATAGTTCCATTTTTTCGAACATATTTTGAGAAACCCAATGTCGATCGAATATGTTTTTACGCTATTATAGAGAAAAATTCTTAAACTTTCAACAAGTGTACCAATATTAAAGATCCGATTCAAATTGGCTGAGTTATGGCAACGAAAAATTCATTTTTATATTAGTTTTTACACTTTTTCGTGTTTAAGCCAAATTAAACACTGTTTTTTTGCCAGTAGCTTATACAAATATATATTTTTTAAATTTTAGTTCAATAGTGTATTTAATTGCAAATATTTGGAGTTCAATTTTTGTAAAATCGGATCATTTTTTAAAAAGTTATTAAGGTTTTAGTGAAATAAGACCATTTCGATTTTCATAGAAAACACAAATTATCTCTAAATTTTTGTTGAAAAAATTAATTTTTTCTATCAAAATCGAAATGGTCTTATTTCACTCAAACCTTAATTACTTTTTAAAAAATTATCCGATTTGGCTAAAATTGAACTTAAAATATTTGCAATTAAATACACTATTGAACTAAAATATAAAAAATATATATTTTGTAATACGCAGGAATTTTAAACGATGTTCAATATATTTTAAATCTTTATTTAGTTTTAACAAAATATTTACAATGGCTGCCACTTTGCTTGCTAAAATATCCATGCCGGAAATTGAATACAAAACCGGAAACTTTTGTGAAGTTGGCTGCTGTGTTCTATTTACAATTAAGTACGCCTCTATCTGTGAAATAAGGCATAGGTAGGGCATGTTCAGAAAAGAGAATGACAGAGAAGCTGTCATTCTTTTAGATTATTTATTATCTGTCAAATTCTATGTGTTACATTCGGCCAATCCTGACAGATGATCGGCCGCGATCATTCAGTGCTTTATTGGTCGTTTGCCTCCTGCTCAGAAATACCGCCGTTACCAATCCGCTTCCAAGGCTTCAATCGAGCAGCCTCCAGAGTTCCATGGTATGGAATTTGAGTTATTTGGCAATTTTTTATGTCTCCAATTAGATATCGATCATTTGGTAAAACCCGGTGGATGACATATGGACCACGATATTTTGGAATTAATTTTTTTTATTCTTACCGACGGTAGCATCAACATTACGAATTACTACATATTCACCTACATTATAAGTTCGGGGTGGAACACTTCGTTTACTGTATTGTAATTCATTTTTATTTTGTGATTGGCGAATAAAGTCGTCCGCAGTGGAACGCAAAGTAGTCAAATCACGAATGGAACTTGCGTTTTGTTGTTCTTCCAAATATTCGGTAAGTTCGTCCGGTTCAGGTCCCCGTTGGCGAATACCAAACAAAAGGAGACTCGGGGATGCTTTGTTGAGCTATGAATTGAGTTGTTGATGGCAAATTTAGTTTTAGTCAGTAATTTAGGCCAGTCAGATTGTTTAATTGGTTCAGTTAATTTGCTCAGTATTCGAGTTATAACGCGATTAACTCTTTCTACCTGTCCATTTGCTTGCGGTGCACCAGTAGCTACCTTAATATGCTCAATATTTTTCTCAAACAAATAATTTTCAAAGTCATGGGAGGTAAATACGGTACCCCGGTCGGATATTATTTATCGAGTGCTGATACAACTTCTTTAGTACTTGTAATGTTGACTGGATACAATTTGACAAATTTTGTAAATGCATCAACTATAACTAAAATATGTTTGTTTTTATTAATAATGGATGGTAAGGGACCCATGTGATCAATATGTATAGTGTCGAACGGAATGGGCTCTTTAGGGATACTATGTAATGTTCGCTCATTTATATGTTGAGGTGGACTGTGAATAATGCATTTGATACAATTTTTGATATAATTTTGAATTTTACGGTGCATGGAAGGAAACCAGTAGTTGATGCGAATTTGGTCATAAGTTTTATCGATACCTAAATGGCCAATTTGTTCATGAATTTGTCGGATAATATTTTCCTCCATTTCTTGAGGTACATACAGTGCAATATGGCCCTGGGTCATACGACGATAAATCAATCCATTACTTAATTCAAATGATTCAACTTCAGATTGTTCTAACCGCTTTCGAAGCTTCAAAATAGTTGGGTCGCGTGACTGTGTAGCATACAATTGGAAATCAATATCATCACTTTGGACGAAAAGAGTATAATGGGCAAGTTTGAATATTTCAAAAAAAAAAAAAAAAAAATGATAATCTACGTAACATAAACTCTATGCTAATTCTATGTTTTTCATACGCATGCCAGTTGCCCACTCCAGGTTCTTAAATAATGTTTTTATATATGCTAGGTTGTGTGTTTACCAGTTTCTGAAACTATGCACACTACATTTGCCATACTATAATATAGAACGGACTTGTCCTATATATTGCCATCAGTTTTGTATAGATATATAGGGTGTCCAGCGAATATCATTGCCGAAGGTGCAGGTGTTTTTTTTTATGCAACTTGTGTGTTTCATATAACGTTACCAAAAATCCGTTTGATTTTTTTTTTGCTATACAGCGTTAAATTGGGCCTATACTGCTGCTTAAAATTAGATTTTATATTCTTTCTACTGTGGCTGTCAAAGAGTAAAGTTTAAAGTGTTTCATTAATATTTTTAATAAACGTGCTTGATTTGGAGGAAAAGAAAATACAGTTGGGTCCGGAAAATATTAATGTTTTTACAAAAATTCTTTGGAAATTTCTAAAATTTCGTAGATTAACAATTTACGCAAGGTAAATAAATGAATTTCTTTTTTTTTTTTTGAATTTTATTAGAAATAAATGTGAAAATTTCATAGGTTAGCGTCCTTCATTGAGGAGCCCCTGTATGAGGCTTCACACCAAGTTCCCTTACCAGCAATAAATTGGGAAATTAATGAACACTTACATCTAAGGAGTAACTTCCAATATAATTTTGGCGTATCTCCAAGAGGTGATTTGGGGATACGCAGGTTTTTTCTTGGATCACCACAATAATTGTTCAACAGAGCACCAGTTTCTTTAAGAAAAGCCTGGGTTATTTGTCACCCAAAGAGATTTTCATATCCCAAGGCCAACATTTTGAACAACCAAAAGGAGCAGCAGCTTATCACTAAACTAAGAAACTGTCTCACAGGCGCTGAAAATTGCAGCAGAATTTAAAGAAATATTTGAATTGGAAAAATTTCCTATAAATCAGACTTTAGTTCATTCTTCGAAACAAATTTAAAAAAAAAATTCGTCTTTATTCCGAGGCTTTTGCGTAGTTTTAAAATGGTGGACCACTTGATCAATTAAAATTACAGAAATTAAAATGGTTCAATTAAGGTTAACTAAATTAATTTCTATAAGAGTATAAAAGCTGTTTTAGCGATCACTTTAAAAATTAAAACAATGTTTTGTTTAAAATCTTAAATCTTAAATTAATTTCTTTTCTTTCTTCTTTGGCCACAAAATATGGCATAACTTTTCCACAAAATTAACTTTAAATTACCTAAGTTAAATTTATATTTGCTAAGATTACTGAAATAATTTAATGCTAAGTAATTAAATTTTAAATTATTTGATTATTTAAATAATTTCAATATTTCATAATTCAATTTTGAGTTTTTTTTCTCCCTTTCAAAACTTAACAAAGCGGAATTAAAAGTCTTAAAAAGTTCATATTAAGTAAAAACTTCCATTGAATATAATTTAAAATAGTTGTATTTCAAAAGAAATAGAAAAAAAAATAAGTAATCCTAATTTTCAAAATTTCAAAAGCTTTAATTTTCCCACAAGGGGTTAAAATTATAAAGTATCTGTGTTCTAAATTTAGATACCTTATTAAGTTTTGAAACAGAAGAGAAAAAAAAAAACTCATTCATATAAAGAAAGTAAGAAAACATAAAAAAAAGAGAGTGTAGAATCAAAAATTAACAAAATTACAAAATTTACCACATCACCACATAACTAGCTGGTGAGAAACATCATAGTCATAGCAGCAGCTTAATCATCAGAACGCTGAGCTCAGAGTCAACGATGCAGAAGCTACGCATGTAAGTTTTCATTTCTATGCATATTTTGTTTTTGATTTTTTTTTAAAGTGGTGTAGTGTGGGGAAATTTGGAACGATTTCTGTGAACATTTTTTTTTACTCTCTCAGTTGCTAAATAAGCCACTAAGAAAATGTTAGTAAACATACATAATATTTAAAGTTTAATAATTAGTTTCTTTAGCTGATTTTAATTCTAATTAACTGAAGATAGTTTGAGAATATTTGAATTCGTTAAGAATTATGTATTCATAAAATGAATTATACTATGAATACTTAGTACATAATTTATAAGTGCCTAATTTTAATTTTTGATTTAAACTGTTTCTAGATGAACAGCATCTACTTTGAATTTAAGATATTTTGAATGTTGCGATTATTTTAAAATGAATAAAGTGTAAATACTTAATTAGTCTTGCGATGACAACATAAGCATATTGATTTAATTCCTTATGGATGGGTTTGGGGGAGAAAATCGGTCTCTCGAGAACAATGGTTGGGTTAAGGGTTAAGACCAGAGGCATTTTGTGATCTTATAGCCTCACATTCAAAGTTTAATTTAACTTCACCGTACCTCAGAAAATGTCTTGTGATATTTACGATTGTGATAATGGTTTTTCAATTACATATTTCATTTTAGCTGAGTTAATTATAATTTGTTTATTTTGAGCAACTTATACTTTTGGTTCTTTCATGGACTTAGATTTTCAAGTTTTGTGGTTCTTTTGATATACTATTTGTGCATGATTTTTTTTTATGATAATGATAATGGGACAAGGAGTATAGAACACGAACTCCGACACATCCGACGAGCTATAACCAGGAACGGCTAGCATGCACACTCGTTCTGTACAGACTTTAGTCCATCTTCTCTGTTGTGAAATCAAGAAGATTCCCATATCTCAATTCATTTCATATTTTATCATTACAAGAGCTTGGTAATCAATATTATCTTCAGAAACGTCCGACGCTATAGAGACACGGCTCAATGCATCTATATGGCCTATATTAATGCCTCGTCTATGGTGGATTGTATAATCATAGTTTTCGAGCTCAAGAGCCCACCGGGAAATTCTTGGGTTAAGATTTTTTTTGGCCAGGGTTCGGGTCAATGAATTGCAATCGGTTATTATTCGAATAGGAATTCCTTCAACATAAACATGGAATCGTCTTAGAGCATATATAATGGCTAAGGTTTCCAACTCGAAACTATGATATCGAGATTCAGCTGGAGTGGTTCTACGTGAGTAGTAAGAAATAGGATGCCATTTTTTATCATATAATTTTTGCAATAAAACCGCTCCAAAACCATGAGAGCTGGCATCGGTATGAAGTTCAGTTTCTCGGTTTGGGTTATATATTGCCAAAACAGGAGCAGCTACTAAAGAGTTCTTCAGTGTATTGAAAGCTTCCCGACACTCCTTATCGAATTTAAATTCCGCATTTTTTGTGAGTAAATTTAAAAGTGGTGTGGCTAACCGAGGGAATGAAGGAACGAATCGTCGGAAATATGAAAATAGTCCTAAGCATGATTGAAGTTCTCTAGCGTTAGTCGGCATCGGGTAAGATTTTATTGTTTCGGTATGAGAATTATTCGGGCGAATCCCATGGGTATCAGCTGTATAGCCTAGGTAATCAATAGTTTGTTGCATAAATTTGCATTTAGTTGGTTTTAGTTCCAGATTATATTTTATAATTCGTTTAAAAAGTTTTTGCAAACGTAGTAAATGTTCTTTAGGTGTTTTGGTTGCAACTAAAATGTCGTCCATGTAAATAACGATTTCATTCGCGCGAATCATATCATCGAATATAATTGAAATAAATCGCGAAAAAACAGCTGCATCATTTTTAAGACCAAAAGGCATTTTTAGATATTCGTATTGACCATAAGGGGAGATAAAAGAAGTGTATGGAATAGATGATTCGTCGATAGTGACTTGGTGAAATCCGTTTTTTAGATCGAGTAAAGAAAAACATTTTTTCCCGTCTAAATATTCCAAGCACTCATCAATGAGAGGTAAAGGAAAACTATCACGAAGGGTGACCTTATTGAGAGTACGGTAGTCAATGCATGGACGTAATTCGTTACCCTTTTTAGGCACCAGTTGAATTGGTGATGTATATGGGGAATTACTGGGTCGAATAATATCCTTAGATAACAAATCGTCAAGAATTCGAGCAAGGATCTCTTTTTCCCTGTAAGAGAGGCGGCGAGGGTGACAGGAAAATGGGGTATCATTGGTTAAATTAAGTTTAAGTTTGTGTGTAGTCGGAACTTGTAAGGGTCGGTCAGCATTAATGTATTCGGTATGATGCAATTGGTAACACTGTCGGTAAGAATGCGGCCCAAAATAATGACTATTGTCGAAATTATGATAATCATATAAATCCGATTCGGTGCTCATTGCATATGGCAATTCACTGAAATTTTCATTCGAATCTGACGATGATAATATAGGCGTTTTGACAAAACAATTGGTAACGGAATTTGGCAACGAAGCATCACTAAAGCATACATACAAACGGTTGATTAAATTGAACGCATGGTAATATGATTTATATTTGAATTTTAATGAATCATAAATATTGCAAACAGTGTCTATACATTTCGTGTTATTATCATTTTTTTTCTTTTGAATAAAATTATTTGATGTCGGTAATGTGCATCGAAGTTCAATTCCAAATTCGTGCAAGAAATCACGCCCGAGAAGTATTGAAGTTGGAAGTACGTTATCTGGAATAATAATTATACTATATGAGCGAATGTGTGACCGAAAGTTAATGTAACAAACAATTTTACCGTAACTATAAAGTTTCGTATTACCTAGTCCGCTGTATAGAGAATCACTTAAATAACTATTGCAATATTTATCCGGCACGATTGATCTACGAATGAAGCTCACCGGGCTTCCAGTATCGAATAATGCAAGAAACGATTTTTGATTACTATTTTGTTCAATTTCATCAACAGAAAAGAAAACACTCACCATTTGAAGTGCCGCTAGTTCATTAGTAACATCGTCAGTTTGGAGATGGGATGGTTCGTCCTCAGTTGCGTCAGCTACAGCTGCAACAGGTCTACGTTTCTTTGGGCAGTCGTTATGAAAATGACCAACTTCCCAACAATAAAAACAGCTGTTCGGTGGTCGACGGGGTTTCGGGCATGATGAAAACTGATGTCCCATTTCTCTGCAGTTTGAACAACGATTTGGTTTAATAGGACGGCGTTGTTGGTCGATTTTTATTTTATTGGGTAGATTATTCCGTTGATTAGTTGAAAACTGCATTTGCGTTGGTCGGTTACCTCCTGTGGTCAGATTTATGGAGCGGTTTGTGTATGATTGACGGACGGATGCTATTTAAGATCGGCGGTGTTCGTATTCGGAAGCTTTTTGCTTTAGTTCAGATACAGATGATGCACTGTATAAAATTGCAGCACTAGGTTCGGTGTCACGAATGCCATCCACAATGGCTCGGAGCAATTCTGCATCGGTAACATCAGAATGTTGTGCAATTGTTTGCATTTCAAGAATGTATTGTTTTAATTTTTCTCCTTTACGTAAAGTTCGATTAGCTAATTCAGAGAATACCTCGGAGCGAGAAACTTGACGGTGAAATTCCAGCAACAATTGTCCTTTGAGTGATGTCCAATCTGCTGCAGTAATTGTAGATAAAAACATTTGAGCCGTTCCTTTTAGCAAACGGCGAGCAAAAACCAGTTTATCTCTTTCGTCGGAATGGCCTGAGGCAAGAATGCTTTCATAATCATCAATCCATTTACGGATACTATAACTATCGTCTCCAGTAAAAGGCTAGATAGAGTGTTCAATATCGGAAAATTCCAAGCGTCTTTGTTTCGGTGATCGGTTATCAGTTTCATGGACGGTTAAAAGTCGTAACTGGGCTCGAAGTTATGCAATTTCGGTTAGTTTTCGGAGCTTGGCAATTTTATCATCAAGGTTTTCAATTTCTACTGACTGACGACGTACATTTGCTACTGCAGCATCGGCATGAATCATTTCGTTGTTGTTGTTCATTTCGTTGTTGTCGTCATCGTGCTGTGAATGTTCGCTTTGAACGGGTGACGGCTGCCGTTCCCTTTCATTTCCCAATTGTTGAACAGCTTCATTTTCTGGAGGAACTTGTTCCATGTAAATTCGGCGAAGAACTGCGTTTACCGGGAATTCAATATTTCCAGCTCGTAGTGCTGCGATAAGTTCAGCCTTGGGTAACTGTTCGGCTATTATTGTGTTTTTTTAGAGATGGCGTCGTTTCACACACAATGTGCGTTTTAAAATTCAACAATTTTATTTCCCAAATAACTCAGGAAACTCTAAAGTCGGTTGAATTTATTCGGCAAATGTGCTCAGGTATCTTTGAATCCAAAATACTACTCTGTTTTATAATTTGTGGGACTTATTTATTGTCCACTGTTGAAAATGGCGTCGATCAATTTGTTAAATACTTGAAAAGTGTATAAACTCCGTAAAATTTCACTTATCCAACGATGAGGCTATTGCCCCACATCTGAATTGTAATACGCAGGAATTTTAAACGATGTTCAATATATTTTAAATCTTTATTTACTTTTAACAAAATATTTACAATGGCTGCCACTTTGCTTGCTAAAATATCCATGCCGGAAATTGAATACAAAACCGGAAACTTTTATGAAGTTGGCTGCTGTAAAATAAAGCATAGGTAGGGCACGTTCAGAAAAGGGAATGACAGAGAAGCTGTCATTCTTTAAGATTATTTATTTGTCAAATTCTATGTGTTACAATTTGTATAAGCTACTGGCAAAAAAACCGTGTTTAATTTGGCTTATGTCGTTTTCTTTTCTCAAAAAAATGTTACACTTTTTCTGCCCCTTGCGAAGGCTGTCAAAATATTTTGTTCTTTTCTAAAATTTTCTAAAAATTGTTGCCCTCTGAGCAGGCAAAAGTGTAACATTTTTACACTTTTTTCAATCGACGGGGTGAGAATTTTGCATTATTATTTTTCACAAACAGATGAGCCATGTTCACGATCCGGAGCATTTAGACTTGCAAAGTAGCAAAATAGCAATAATTTCCACTTGATTGTGAGCAATATTAAAAGTATAAAAATTGCAAACAATGAAAAAATGTATTTCTCTGAGAAAATCGTATGAGCAAAGAGAACGAGAGCATAAACAAAAAAAATTTTTATTTGAAAAATGACATGATATTTTTATGCTATAGATTTTTAGTATAAAAAATGTAAATGTAAATCTAAATTCAATCCCATATATTTTGTGTTTGTGTAGCAAAATTTTTCAACACTTATTTACAAATGCTATGATGCAAGACCTTTTGCACCGGATCGTGAACATGGCTATTTTGTTGTTGTATGGCAAAATTTTTCAACACTTATTTACAAATGCTATGATGCAAGACCTTTTGCACCGGATCGTGAACATGGCTATGATATTGAAAGTTTTTATTTGGTTTTTATTTACAAACATTTGAATGAATTCAAATTTATTAAATTCAATAAAAACAAATGTAACAATTGTGAGAGAAAATTCATTTTATGATTTGTATAGAATTTTTTGTTCTATTCTTATTTAAGAAAATGTAACATTTTATCAGGGTAGAGTGCAAAACTAAAAAAATGTTACACTTCAAGCAGGTAACATTTTTTTTTAGAAAAGAAAATGCTATTAAACACAAAAAAGTGTAAAAAACTACTATACAAATAAACTTTTCGTTGCTATAACTCAGACAATTTGAATCGGATCTTAGATATTGGTACACTTGTTGAAAGTTTAGGAATTTTTCTCTATAATAATATTAAAACATATTCGATCGAAATTGGGTTTCTCAAAATATGATCGAAAAAATGGAGCTATAACCTCAAAAACCGAAAAGGTCGATTATCTCCAAAACCTGACCTGATAGAGAAAAACCGATTGCAGATTCGAATTCAGCGCACTCAAATTACTTAAGAAACATTATTCTCTTCTCCAGTCGAAATTTTTTTCGAAATTTGTCGACCAGTGTAATTAGCTGTGTTTTTGTGGACTCTTTATCTGGGCTTGTCCAAATCACATTTATTGTTGCTTTCTCATCCTTTTCTCAGAATGTGCTTACACAAGCCCAGATAAAGTTTCCTCAAAAACACAGCTATTATTTAAAAGGTTATGAATTGCACAGCGACCTAAAAAAGCTTTTCTACAGTTGACAGAAAATTTTATTATAATAATTAGCTGAGTTTTTTACGACAGTTTATCTGTGCTTGTGTTCTCGTAGCACATTTTGAGAAATCTTTAGGAAAGCAACAACAAAACACAGATAAACATTCGTTAAAAACAAAGCTATTGATTGGGAAATCATAGAAATTGTATGTTTTCAGAAAAGGCGTTTCGATCTCGTAAAAAATATCGATTTACATTGTTCATTTAAAACATTGATCAGATTTGTTTGTATATTATGCTCTTAAACGGCAAACAAATAGTAAATATATTTGTGTTATAACACTTCTATTTTGAAAAATTGTTCTTACTCGTAAAATAATTAAGGTGAGACTTCCACAGAAATATTAACAATACATAGCTTTCTTAGGTATTTTATAACAATTAATATAATTAAAGCTTTTCTTATTTTATTGCGAAATATTTTTATAAACATTTTACATTTGCACATAAGCCAAAGAAATTCACCAACAATGGCTAAAATTGGAGAAAAACTCTGGCAACCGCAAAAAATTTTTTGACATTTTCGTAATAGGGGGATGACCAAAGAAGAACTGTTAGGGGGAGAAGTGGGAGGTCATAATAGAGGGATTGTGAGACGGGAATGTTTGGCAGGGTAGCGGGAGGATGTAAAATTCAGGGTATTGGCGAGCGGGTTATTTTTGCAGGGTTGCAGGAGGTATTTGACATAACAAAACGTCAAAACTTAATAGTGAATACCAAAAGAAGTAAACAATAGAATCAAAGTTTTGTTTTACATTTGGTTTTTTTAAGTTACAAATAAATAAATTGATAAAGCTTTGAAAATCATCAATTACAGACCTTGCTAAGTTACGTTGCACTATGGTTTTTTTTGACAAAAAAGTGTACACAAAAATAATTCACTACAAGAACACATTTTCTTTAAAAAAATCAAATGCGTAATTAAATGTTATACATTCACCTATTAGAAAAGATGCCCGCTTTTTCCAGCATCTGATCCAAAAAAAGTGACACGGGTCGAAATCTCTTGAATTTTGAAAAAATCGATTTTTCTGTTTAAAAATGTTAGTCACATTAAACGCAGGAGTGATATATGAATAAATTTATGTGCATTCTATCAAATCAAGTAAGGTGAAATCAACTTAAAGTGAAAATAGGCGGTGCCACTCCCCAAAAACGAATTCCTTATATCTCCGAAACTATTGGACGCAGATAGATAAGATTCGGTATGTTTGTAAAAAGCGTAAAGAGAAATAATATCTATTAAAAAAATGGGCGGTGCCACGCCCTTAAAATATAAAATACATCATATCTCCGAAACTATTTTACCCATGTGGATGAAATTTGGTTTATATATAGAGGTCATCAAGACAAATAACATCTGCTGAAAAAATATGTAGTGCCAAGCCCGCAGGCAGAGCTACATAAATGAACTTGTTCCCTATAGAACAGAGTGGCAATTGATAAGGATATGTTCATTGCAGGGTGTGGTACCGCCCTTTTTTTCAGCAAATGTTATTTGACTCACTACCCTTTATACATATACCGAAACTCATTCCTATAGC
This sequence comes from Calliopum simillimum, assembly GCA_951812925.1. NCBI lineage: Eukaryota > Metazoa > Arthropoda > Insecta > Diptera > Lauxaniidae > Calliopum > Calliopum simillimum. The sequence continues at coordinate 78,798,558 of OX638368.1, read as the reverse complement.
TCAAATAGTTTCGGAGATATGATAAGTTTAATATTTGTAGGGCGTGACACCGCCCACTTTTTCAGTGGATGTTATTTTTCTCTGTGCCTGTTACAAACGTAACGCATCTTATCTATCTGCTTCTATAAGTTTCAGAGAAATGGCCATTGTTCAAACTTAAGACAATTATTTAAAAATTTAAAAACATTTAAAAAACTCCGCTTACAACAACGCCGCTGTATAGTATGTCATGACTCACAACACAAAATAAAAACCAAAATTTGAACTTTGTACTTTGGAAAAGCTTTGCGCTTTATTATTTGTTTTCTTTTAACAAATTAAACAGAGATGACCTGATCGGTGCCTCCATCGTATTCACCATGATTTTATTGCTTTTGTGCATATGAATGCTTTCGTACGCGTCTAATCTTTCTTCCCTTTGCACTTGCTTTATTAATTCTACATTGTTTATTGTTATCCTGTGGTTATTTTCTAACGCATGTAAAGCCACAGCATTGCATTGGACAAAAAGAATCACTTGGGATATACCTAGGAATATTTGTAGGTTCCCTGTAAACTACAAAAGATAATCCATTATTTTCCATTCTAGTGATCATCAAATCTAAAAAAGGCAATTTTCCCTCGTTCTCTGTTTCAAATGTAAATTTTATTGTGGGATATTTTGAATTTAAAATAGCTAAAATATCATTGATGATATACATGGAATACATCAAATATGTAGTTGAGTTAAACGGTTATGAAAGAGAAATGATAACGAGAATTGTTGAAAAACAATCTAAAATATCGCGGGCGCAAAATTTTACAAATCTCACTTCAATTGATGACATAAAGCCAAAGAAATGGATAAAATTACATTTTTTCCGTCAATTACAAACAAATTAAAAGGCATTTTTAAAAAACAAAACATTGAGTTAGTTTTTGCATCGGACGATCAACTAAAACAAAAGCTGGGAACAACGTAAGACAAGACAGATGATAAGAAGAAAGCTGGCATTTATGAGGTCAGTTGTTTACAAAAATTAAAACAAACAAAAGAAACATAGAGACGAGATTCAACGAACATTTTTCGCACATAAAATACGTAAGGCCTAATAAGTCAGCTGTGGCATTACATGCGTTAGAAAATAACCACAGCATAACAATAAACAATGTAAAATTAATAAAGCAAGTGCAAAGGGAAGAAAGATTAGACACGTACGAAATATTGTGACGAAAAATAACACATGAAAAGAAACTTCACGCCATTTCGAGATAGAACCAGTGACGTCACGAAAGTACTTGACAGTGATGCCAAGTTTTGTCAAGAAACTATTAGCCGAAGGAATCAACGAGATGTTGCCAGATGTTTCGCTAATGCAATTCTGGAACGTTCATTTGGGTATAAAAGGAGCTGTTCATGAGAGTTGCAACACAGTTGATTTTAAGCAATAAAGTGAAAGAGTTGTACACACAGTGCCAGTGAAAGTAAACAAAGTGCTAATTGTAATATTAGATTTTGAATGTAATAAATAGTGATATAAACAATTGTACAGTGTGAAAATAAACATTTGTGATTTAAATAAACCATTTTATAACCAAATAAAGTGTGTGTTTTTGATTGCTACACAATCCAGTGATCGAACTCAGAAAACAGTAAGAGATCGAAATTATCGTCATAGAGACAGGAAATTTCGTAACAATTGGTGTCAGAAGTGGGATTGTGTAAAAAGAATTTGCAATCGATAAAAAAAAAAATAATAATAAAATGGTTAAGTTTGAAGATCTTATCATTGGCCAACTTAAAAGCGAGTTGGAAAAGCGGAATTTACAAACGGCTGGCAGAAAGGTGGAGCTGCAGCAGCGATTGCGGAGTGCTTTTGAAGAAGATGGTGTGGATATTGATGAGTTTGACTTTGCACATAGTTCAACAGAAGATACATCGAAAGTGGAGGAAGCTTCTGGACCGGCGGCAAGTGGTGAAGTTATGGATATGTCAAAGTTCGAGCAAATGTTAATGGCGATGACGCAGACAATAAATCAGAACGCGCTGCAGATGAACAAAAATATCCAGGCGGGTATCCAGGCGGTTCGGGAAGAAACAAGTCAAAATGCACTGCAGATTGATCAGAGGTTAAGCCAGAACGCTCTGCAGACAAATAAAAATATCCAGGTGGTTCGGGAAGAAATTGATTGGAGGCTGTTCGTACGGATGTTGAAAAAATAGTAAATGGCCTCGAAGTAAAAGTGACTAAGTTGCGAGATGACGTTGAATCCTTCAAGGAAAAAGTTGAAAAAGTTGAAAATAATCTTGAAAAAGTTAATAAAATGATTCAAGAGTTACAAATAAGCGAACCAACAACTCAAATTATTAGAGAAACCAGCAGAGTGAGGCTTAAGGCACCCACATACGATGGAACAACGCCATTCAGTGTTTTCAAGCTCCAATTTGAAACAACATCCACTCATAACCTTTGGGATAACGACAGCGCAGCAGCAGCGCTTATCGTTGCTTTAAAAGGCGCAGCTGCCGAAGTATTGCAAACGGTTCCAGTGGCGGAGCAGAAAAATTACAAGGCGGTGATGGATGCCTTACAGCGAAAATATGGCAGTGACCACATGAAACAGATTCACAGACTGGAGTTGAAAAGTCGTATCCAGAAATCTGGTGAGTCCTTGCAGGAGTACGCTGCGGATATTGAAAGATTGGCACACCTTTCCTATCCTGACGAGTTAAGTGTCGTAGCTGAAAAATTCAAAATAGAGGCGTTTATTGACGGCATACGGGACTCTGAGACAAAACGCGAAACAATGAGGAGCCCGAAGGCAACATTTAATGAAACTGTAACGGTTGCACTCACTCAGTAGACGATTGCATTGTCATGCCGCCCAACATTGAAAACTCGTCGGATGGAGGTGGAGGCTGAAAATAAAAATGTATCGTTTGCCAGCAGTAGCTTCAGTGGAAAGTGCTATAATTGTGGTAAGCAGGGACACATGGCACGTGACTGCCGTTCACGGCGTAAACGAGCTGCATCACGTTCACCAAGAAGAAAAATTGAAAATAGGGTGGACGATTGCGAAAATGGTAACAAAGAGCAGGCGTTAAACTAAAGAGAGTCAGTACAGCGGGGCGTGAGCTGACTCCCACTTATGATTGCCCCATAGTCTTAGTTTCGAAGCTCTGCCGGAATTCCAACAGCCTTACCATCGGTGGAAAAATCAACGAAAGAACATGTGAGCTGACTTTGGATACGGGCGAATCGCATTCAATTGTGAGGAGTGATTTATTTGATAGACGACGAGTTACGCCGTTAAATGGGATCCAATTGAGAACAGCGACAGGAGAAATTGCGCAAATAGTAGGAAAAGTTACAGCGAGTATTCTTATCGGCAACAAAAATGTGGAACATGATTTTATTGTTGCAAACATCACCGATGAGGTTATTATTGGCGTGGACTTCATGATTCGACACGGGTTCACTTTGGACCTTAAGACAAAGACGTTAAGGTATGCCCATGTGGAGTTGCCTTTGGACATTGGCTGTGGACAAAATTTAAAAATCGCAAGAGTCTACATAAGTGAGCGCTGTCGAATTGAACCCAACACCGAAGAAATTATTTGGGCTACAACAAGTGAAGACTGTGGGACAAGCCATCTGTGGTTAGTGGAAGCAGATAAGAAAAACGTTAAGAAAGACCTGATTATTGGAAAGACCCTAGTAAAACAAAGAATGGACAGCAAAATACCGGTACGAATTTTGAATCCAACAAATCAGCCGAAATGGATGCAAAAAGGTGAAGTAATAGCGCATTGTGAGAAAGTTACGGCTGTTATAAATTGTGAAAATGACCAGCAGGACACAAAAGGTGCAACTTTAACAAAAAGATCACCCTTGGAAGTATTGACGAAAGAATGGACGAAAGAATTGTCTGCCCAGAACAAAAATAAAGCAAAAAAGTTTTTGCAAAAGCATTGGCGGATATTTGCGTCCAAAGGAAAAAATAATGGCCGAACATCAGTGGTTAAACATCGCATTGATACAGGTAATTTTCAACCAATTCGTCAACCTCCAAGGAGGCTAGCACTCGCTAAGAGAGAAGTGACGGGCCTTATAGAAGAAATGGCACAAGAGAATGTCATTACACCATCGGAAAGCCCGTGGAGTTCACCAGTCGTACTTGTCAAGAAAAAGGACGGAAGTATGCGATTCTGTGTGGATTACAGGAAATTGAATGACGTCACCAAAAAAGACAGCTACTCGTTACCCAGGATCGATGATACACTGGATACGTTATCTGGAGCAACATGGTTTTCCACCCTGGACTTACAAAGTGGATATTGGCAGGTAGAAATAGATGACAAAGACAAGGAGAAAACTGCCTTTAGTATTGGGAATGGTCTGTGGCAGTTTAACGTCATGCCGTTTGGTCTTTGTAACGCTCCAGCTACGTTCGAGCGATTAATGGAACGAGTTCTCAAAGGACTACATTGGAGGACCCAGTGTATCTCGATGACATAATCATCATGGGAAAAGATTTTGATGACCACTTGAAAAATCTGGAGGAAGTATTTGAGCGCTTGGAGGCAGCTGGACTAAAATTAAGTGCGAAAAAGTGCTCACTTTTCCAGCGTGAAGTCAAATATCTGGGACATAAGGTAACGTCAGAAGGAATACACACAGATGAGGACAAAATAAAAGCTGTCAAAAATTGGCCACGACCATCTAATCTTCATAAGCTGCGAAGTTTTCTGGGCCTATGCACTTACTACAGACGTTTTGTTCCTGGTTTTGCAAACGTCGCAGGCAGTCTACATGAGCTGACACAGAAGAATCGGACACAGGAAACTGCATTCCAAAAGCTGAAAGAATTATTGTCTACAGCACCACTACTCGCGTATTCAATGCCAGGTGAAAAATTTATATTGGACACCGATGCGAGTGGCTATGGTATTGGCGGAGTTTTGTCCCAAGTCATCAATGGACAAGAAAAGTCGTCGCATATTTCAGCAAAATTCTGTCAAAACCTGAGAGGAACTATTGCGTAACTCGAAGAGAGTTACTGGCTGTAATGAAATGCGTAAAACACTTCCATAAGTACTTGTATGGACAGCACTTTCTCCTAAGGACAGACCATGCGGCATTAAGGTGGCTACTTCAATTCAAGGATCCTGAAGGCCAAATCACACGGTGGATAGAACGCTTGCAGAGCTATGATTTCACCATAGAACATCGCAAAGGAAGCCAGCATGGAAATGCAGATGCACTTTCCCGTCGTCCATGTAAAATTGAATGCGGCCATTGTTCAAGAACGGAAAATAAAGCTGGAATGATTGATGTGCGCCTTTTGAACGTTTTGCCTGAAGAAAAGTGGACAAATGAGGAGATACAACGGGACCAGCGCAGTGATACAGACTTGGCAACTATAATTAAGTATAAGGAGCTGGGTAGGAAACCGGCGTGGCAAGAAATCTCAAGTGAAAGCCAAATCTGTAAAGCTTACTGGGCGCAATGGCAAAGTTTGGAGTTGCATGATGGTTGCATATATCGAATCTGGGAAACCGAGGCTGGTAAAATTCGCTCAAAACTGCTGGTTATTCCAAAGGCAAAATTTAAGGAGATAATCGAGGATTATCACAATGGATCGAGTGGTGGACATCTGGGTATAACAAAAACCACAGAGAAAATAAAGAAGCGGTTTTACTGGGTAGGATGCCAAGAAACAGTTGCTGACTGGATCCGCCGTTGTGACCAATGCGCAATTGCTAAAGGACCAAGGCGACGAACTCGCGGGAAAATTCATCAGTATAACGTTGGAGCTCCCTTTGAGAGGATAGCCATGGATATAGCTGGACCTTTTCCAATCAGCAATGCAGGAAATAAATACATCCTTGTGGTAATTGATTACTTCAGTAAGTGGCCAGCAGTATATCCCATTCCCAATCAAGAAGCAAAAACAGTGGCAGACATTTTCATCAAAAATTGGATTTGTCGATATGGAGCTCCACTTGAGTTGCATTCCGACCAAGGACGAAATTTTGGGTCGGCACTTTTTAAAGAGGTTTGTGGCTTGCTTGGAATACAGAAGACACGTACCACAGCATTGCATCCTCAGTCCGATGGCATGGTCGAAAGGTTCAACAGTACTCTAGAGGAGCATCTAAAAAAGGTTGTCGACAAAGGACAAAAAGATTGGGATGAGCGTCTACCAATGTTTCTAATGGCTTATCGTTCGTCGATACACGATACCACTACAGTCACGCCAGCAAAAGCCATTTTTGGTACGGACTTAAGGCTTCCAGCAGATTTAAAGTACGGAGTAAGCGTTGTCTCAGAAACGACCCATGCTGACGATTACATGTCGCGAAAAAGAGAAGAACTGGCTGATATACACGAGCTTATCAGGAGACGTACTCAATTGGCTAGCGACAAGATGAAAGCTCGATATGATCTGCGAGCAAATACTGAAGGGTTCAAAGAAGGTCAATTAGTGCTGCTACACAACCCACAACGAAAACGAGGCTTGTCCCCTAAATTACAGACTCACTGGGAGGGACCTTACCGGATCATCACAAGGATAAACGATGTTGTGTATCGAATCCAAAAATACCCCGGTAACAAAGGTACACATTGAAAGGCTAACGCCATATGGAGGCGACAGTGAATCTCTTGTTCGGGACGAACAAGTTTAAGAGGAGGGCAGTGTGACGAAAAATAACACATGAAAAGAAACTTCACTCCATTTCGAGATAGAACCAGTGACGTCACGAAAGTACTTAACAGTGATGCCAAGTTTTGTCAAGAAACTATTAGCTGAAGGAATCAACGAGATGTTGCCAGATGTTTCGCTAATGCAATTCTAGAACGTTCATTTGGGTATAAAAGGAGCTGTTCATGAGAGTTGCAACACAGTTGATTTTAAGCAATAAAGTGAAAGAGTTGTACACACAGTGCCAGTGAAAGTAAACAAAGTGCTAATTGTGATATTAGATTTTGAATGTAATAAATAGTGAAATAAACAATTGTACCGTGTGAAAATAAACATTTGTGATTTAAATAAACCATTTTATAACTAAATAAAGAGTGTGTTTTTGATTGCTACACAATCCAGTGATCGAACTCAGAAAACAGTAAGAGATCGAAACTATCGTCATAGAGACAGGAAATTTCGTAACAATATGCACAAAAGCAATAAAATCATGATGAATACGATGGAGGCACCGATCAGGTCATCTCTGCTTAGTTTGTTAAAAGAAAACAAATAATAGAGCGCAAAGCTTTTCCAAAGTACAAAGTTCAAATTTTGGTTTTTATTTTAAGTTGTGAGTCATGACATATTATGCAGCGGCGTTGTTGTAAGCGGAGTTTTTTAAATGTTTTTAAATTTTTAAATAATTGTCTTAAGTTTGAACAACTTGTGAGTATTAACGTTTATTAATATAAAATAGATAATTTAATGTATGTTTTTTGTATTTAGCAATAAAATATGACCACTGATGATGGTGTTTAATACACCGAAATGTGCATTTGGCAAGTGAAAATGTTGTTTTATTTTAAATGACTAATTTTTATTAAAAAAGGCGAAGTTTATAAAGGCGGTAAAGAATTTTAAATTTAATACCAGTTGCTTCGCGGTATTGTCTTATTTGATAGTTTTTGACTAATAATAACATAGATATAAATTTTTGTAATTTGATAGTGTGTACACCCCAATTGGCACAAAGGCCCTGTGCCAATCGAAAACATTTCACTCACCTACATATATAAATTCTGATGTCCCAAATACAATTTTTGAAATATATGAGGTGAAATTGTTGCGTCAAAATTTGTATTAGCCCAAAGGGCTACTGAATTCCAAATAACAAAAATAGTTATTCGGTAATATCAAATGTAGCAGCTAGTGGTGGTTCAGTTTCTGCTGCAGCTTCAACACCGGCAAGTGCTACAAGCTCATAATCTATAACACCTGAGTCCGCTTTGGGAGGTGTTTTGACTGTTTCTGCTGGTTCCATCGGGATTACATCTGGTGACTGTGCAATTAGAGTTAGATTGCTAATAAATTCGCCTTTAACCAAACGCTAACAAGTTTAAGCTATTGAAAGCATTTATGCAACAGCATTACCTATAACAAGAAATGCTGCGCCAATTGTAGCACCGAATACTAAAATTGTCCTTCAGGAACCTGATGTTGCAAGCAAAAAGTAAGAGAAATCTAAAAAAACAAATTCTATTACGTTAAGCGGTCCAATAGCACCGCCTAAGCGTAAAAAGCAATCACGTCAAATATCATCTAGCTTATTCACATGTAAGTGCAATGAAATGTGTGACGATAAGTAATTTTGACTGTTGGCTGTTGGTAATTTTGTTTTTTTTAAGGAAAACCAAGACATGCAAATAAGCGGAACTGCCTCTATTGGAATCATCACCACTTACTTTTTGAGCAAAGAGGACATGCATTTACAGTCGATTTGGACTGACAAGTAGAGATCTTGGACAATTGGTGCCTGAATTGTAAAACTTTCCTGGCTTTACCACAGAAAAAAAAGGCGAGGCATCATTAGAACTTATAGTGTTTGAATAAATGGATGCCGTAACCGCTAATCGGCCAATATTATTTTTAGTAAACTTCCAAAAATGGGGTACTTCAATATATAAAAAAACATTTTCGATAATGGTTTTTTTTTTATTATTTTTGCTCCACTAAATAAAAACTATTATTTGGGACACCTTGATTCATGCTTTTTCATTGAAAAATAACTCCACAACTGCGTCCTTTACTGACCCAGCTCATTCAGCATTTATTTTTTCTTAATTTTCTGCAATTTCTAAAAATCGCACAGAAAAGTTTTTTCGAAAAGCTTCGATTTGCTGGAATGTCAAAAATTGAATCAGTCAGAATTTGTAATCTATTTGGCACAACAAAAATTAAAAATTTTAGTCACCAGAGTGAAATTCTTTTTCACCCCTTTTTGCTTACCTTGGGCGTGTGCCAAATCGAAACTTTTACCTTAAGCAAATAGGGGTGAAAAAATATTTCACTCTGGTGACTAAATTTTTGTATTTTTGTTGTGCCAAATAGATAACAATTTCTGACAGATTCAATTTTTGACATTTCAGCGAATCGAACTTTTTTTACATTTGTTTTATACAATTGTTACCAACTACAGAAAATAAATAAGCAAAAACAATTCAAAAATTTAAAAAAAATGAGACCCATCTATCGAATGTTTTTATTATTTGAAAATTGTATAGTTTTGGAAGTTTATTTCTTAAAAATAATATCGTCCAAATGTTATTTCTAGCCGTCACTGCACTAATTCATTCAACCACTAAAATTTCTTATGATGGCTGCCATTTTGTGATGGATATTTTCAATAAACTGTGCCAGAGAATTTGGTCTGTTGGCGGAAACTTCACATTTTAAAAAAGATCAGGAAAAAATCCGTTACATCGGGAATGCGTGGTGGCCAATATATGTCACTTGCCTTGAAAATCAATTTCTCAGGTCAAATTTCTCAAATTCTCGGCAGAGACTTGTGTTACGTTGTTCCGTCCTGCTGGAACCATGTTATTTGTATTCTAATACCTGCAGTTTTGCTTATGTATGTACATGTCTTGAACCAATTGAATACTGTATTTTTCTTAAAAAAACAAAATTACCAAAAGTCAACAACAAGCAAAATAATTTTTCGCCACACATTTCATTATACTTACGTGTGGAATAGTTAACTGTTTTTGTTATTTGGACTGCTTATACATATTTTTTTATTTTTTTTTACAAATTTTAAATTTTATTTTGAATTTTTTCAGTGGCCATTCATTGACATTTTAAAATTTCTATTTCGATTGTCACAATTTTCAGTAGCCCCTGGGGCTAGTACAAATTTTGACACAACAATTTCACCTCATATGCTTCAAAAATCGTATTTGAGACGTCAGAATTTGTATAGGTGAGTGAAATGTTTTCGATTGGCACAGGCCCCTTAAAAAGTTTCAATTTGGCACACACCCAAACACAAACCCTATTCAGGTGAGGTGTACACAATATCAAATTACACAAATATATTTGATGAGCTCGAATTTGTTTGGCATCACTAATTTTGCCGTAAAAAAATGTGTATGGATTTGATGAGTTTTTGATAGTGAGAACGCTTCTTCAAATAGTTTGCTAAAAACTTTGAAAAAAATCAAAAATTTTTGACTTCTTGCTGATTTGACGAGTTATTTGAAAATGTGAACGCAAATGCATTTTTCTGAATGCGTATTTTCATTTCAAAAAAAGATTTCAACGAGTGCACATCGCTCGGATGGTGAAAGTAAAGAGGAATATGATTTTTTTATACCATAAGGGTTGATTACATTATTTTAAGTAACGTTGTGGTTGCAAGAAGCTTAAATAATTTAATTCTTTTATTAAATAACTTCTTAGCCAATTTGCATATTTTTAGTGGTTTTTTAATGGATGGAATAATTTATTTCTGCAAATAAAATTTTATTTATGGTAATTCCACTTGCACAATTTTACTTTACCGACTGTTGTTGTTGTTTTTTTTTCCCAAACAGAGCTCTGGGAATTAATTACAACAACAACTGCCGCTCGAACCTCCTTTCGGAAATATAGCCATCGGAAGATCGCGATATATCTTTTATAAAAATCGGTATAAGCTGAGAACCCCTGGATGGATTTTAAAAATATTGATGTCATATGAAAGGTATTTCCATTTGAGTGATAGTTTAAGCAACAACAATGCCAGAACAGACAACAACAACTTTACTACTGCTACAACAACAGTAATTTTAGCTTAGGATTTAAAACTCCGCAAAAACTAGTAAAGTTTTTGTTGTTGTTTCTGTTGTCTGTTCTGGCATTGTTGTTGTTTAATGTTCCTTATTTTAAGAAAATTAATATGGCTCATTTTTGTTTTTATCTATAAAAATATATTAATGATGCAGTTTCAGATACATGTGGCATATTAAATAAAAGGAAATGAATTGGGCTTCTTAATTTAGTTATTAAAATTATAGGTTAATAACACATTTTATGGGAAAAATAACGTTTTCTAGGAAAAAATGGGTTGAATTTTTGAAAAATCGTCATATCTCGAAAACTGTTACTTAAATGGTAACATTTTTTGCATTAGTTATATAGCTTGGTAAAATACCTAAAATATAATGTCAGTACTTTTAAAATCCATTCAGGGGTTCTCAATTTATACTGATTTTTATAAAAGATATATTCCGATCTTCAGATGGCTGTATCTCCGAAAGTGGGTTTGAGCGGCAGTTGTTTTATTGTTGTTGGACTTAATTCCTAGAGCCCTTTTTGGGAAAAATAAAATGAAAAAAAAAAAAAAACAACAGTCGGTAAAGTAACATTAAGCCCAAATCTGAAATTTCTAAAATCATGGCCATTAAAAAATTTCGAGGAAGGAAACTATCAACAAGTATCCTGTTAATTAGTTTTCTCTTTTAAATGATTTTGAAAATTACTTTCCAAATTTATCCAAATCTTCTGATTTAAAAATTCTGATTCAGAAGTAAATAAAATATTTACCAAAAATAAATATAACAAAGTTGTCCTCTCTAAATTTGCTTCTCCTATTACTAAACGCAATTTTGAAATTGCAGAAACAATTAATACTAATCCTACTCAGTCCGGTTTTCTTGATAAAAGATATAAAAAAATATCTGAATTTGAAAAAATTGTATGTGAATGAACCAAATTTGTCTCAGATTTTTTCCAAAAGAGTAATAATGAAAATTGCTTAAATGCTATTAATCATTTCAATTAAAGAATTAACACTCTTTTAGTTGACCTTAATAATGATTTCGTAACCAATACTATTTCTGTTAATAACATTGCTTTAGATAATTAAAAATGAAAATAATCCAATATAACTGTCAAAGTTTGAAATCGAATAAAAATAACATTGATTTCCACATTAATAATTATAATATTGACATTTGTATTCTTTCAGAAATATTTTCTATTGACGATTCTGATCCGAATTGCAAATTAATTAATTTGTTGCTATTTGTTTTAAAAAAATAATCAAATTCAAAAGAATAGCCTACTCCACTAATTATGATAACAGGTCATTCAATAAGTCCGTAGGATGACACATAGATGGCTTTACTAGAATTTTTTCCATATGATTTTTATTTAGTACCTTCAAACGATACGTGTATAAATTTGACAGCAATCGGACTATTGATTCGTGAGTTATAGCATTTTGTGTGAAGCAACTTTTGTTAGTACAATAAAAAAAAAAAAAAATGGAAAAAAGTGAATTTCGAGTTTTGATAAAGCATTGCTTTTTGATGAAAAACATACCGTGGAAGCCAAACAATGGATTGATAAATAATATCCGAACTCTCCAGCATCGATACAAATGAATTGCTTAATTTAAATGTGGTCGTACCAGCACAAATGATGCAGAGCGCAGTGGACGCACAAATGAGGCTGTTATTCCAGAAAACATAAAAAAAAATCCACCAATTGGTTATGAATGATTGCAAATTGAAAGTGCACGAGCTAGCTGACATTGTAAAGATATCAGACGGTAAAATTTTTACCATTTTACACGAACATTTGGGTATGCAAAAGCTCTTTGCAAAGTGGTTGCCGCGTGAGCTCACAGTCGACCGAAACAAAAACGAATTGAGGCTTCAGAGGAGTGTTAAACCGCAATAAAATCGCATTCTATCGTCGATATGTGACAATGGATGAAACATGGATTCACTATTACACACCAGAATTCAGGCCTATTTTGACGAAAAAGAGAAATCGTACTATAAAAGTGGAATCGAAATATTGGAAAATCGCTATACTTATTGTATCACCCTCGAAGACAACTATGTTGAATAATTAAATCGAGTTTGGTCAAAATTTTGTTTATCTCCTACCTATCCTACGGACTTATTGAATGACCTGTTATAATTATTGCTAAAACTATAAATCTCAATCCTAACATAACGATTGTTTCAGTTTATTTTCCTCCTAATATAACTACAACCATTTTTGATCATGAGTTGTCAAATATACTTAATTTTATTGAACCATTTGAAAATATTATACTACATACAAATTTTTATTGACGGCAAAATTGGTGATGCCAAACAAATTCGAACTCATCAAATTAATTTTTGCAATTTGATAGTCTGTACACTCCAATTTTTCTGATGTCCAAACAGATATTAGAAGAGTGAGACCAATTGCGTCACGATGTCGTAATCTTGTATTTACTAATATTTTTAAGAAAAATATTTACTAAAATTATTAGTGACAAATTCAAAAAAAAAAAAAAGAAAATGCGTAGGCGTGCTGGACTTGGTGCAATACAACAACAACAGCTGACTGCAGAGAAATACAAGGATAAAGGAGTTGATCTGCAGGAAAGTCAACTTGAGCAAATGTCCAATCAAATGGATGTGTTTCGGGCAAACTTGGAAGAATTTGCTATTAAACACAAACAGGATATTCGTAAAAATGCACAATTTCGCAAACAATTCCAAGATATGTGTGCTGCTATTGGAGTTGATCCATTGGCCACTGGAAAAGGATTTTGGAGTGTTCTTGGAATGGGAGATTTTTATTATGAGTTAGGCGTCCAAGTTGTAGAAGTTTGTTTGGCTGCGAATCATAAAACAGGTTTCACAAATTATTTTAATATTTTAATCTTTTGAGGTGTAACAAAATGTGTCGTACAGATCTGATTTTGGAGATACAAGATCAAGAAAATTTGTCAGTTTCTTGTCATTGTATCTGAAATGTATATCAAAATGATATCAAAATTGTATCAGCTGCTGATATAGCCCAGGATAGGAAAATTAGAATATTTCTGCGAAAAAATTCCAAGTGAATTTTTTTCACCGGAATTATATTTAGGGAATGGCTATTCGGAGGGACTCGCGTACGCTTAAGCTCAAGTAGCGTACGCGAAAGCTCCGAAAAAAGCTTTCGGGAAACTTACGTACGCGAAATCCAGAGAAGTTCTTTCTTTTCTTTGTTGCGTATGCTAAAAACTGTTACCTGAGCTGCGGCCACAATTTCGATTTCGCGCACGCTAAATTAATCATGCGTAACGAAGCTGCCCTGGGGGAAAGAACTTCACAGGATTTCACGTACGCAATTTTGACCGAAAGCTTTTTTCGTGTACGTTAATTTGAGCTTTAGCGTACGCGAGTCCCACCGAATAGACAGACTCTTATATTTATTTATGCATGCTTAATAACGTTTAAAAGGTCCATTGGTCGCTAAAATCAGTTTTTTGCAAATATCTCGCTAACGCAAACTACAGAAAAATTTGTCTCCACAATTTTGTAACACAGGAAATTTCCTATGTAAAGATGTAAAAAATGTTTTCGTGTAGCTTGTAGTTTAGTAGATAACCCAATTTAAAAAGTTGTGCACAGTTTTTATACGTAAATGGTACGGTTTTTGAAGGATCTCTGAAACGGTAAGTCGTACGATAAAAAGCATCGGCATCAATTTTGTAGAGAATCACAAGATCTACAAAAAATGAGCCATATGTGTACACATTGAAGTAACCGTTTAGAAAATATTAAAAAAAAAATCCTTTAAGTTGCAAAAAAAACGGTTTTTATTGAATAACTTCTGAACGGTTACTTCAATGTGTACACATATGGTTTATTTTTTGTAGATCTTGTGATTCTCTACAAAATTGATGCTGATGCTTTTTATTGTATGACTTATCGTTTTAGAGATATCCTTCAAAAACCAGTATTTTCGAAATCTTAACGGTTTTTGAAAATATCTTTTAGACCATGAGTGGCTCCAAGAAAAATTGAATATCTTTTGAACGGTTTTTTAATTTTTTTTGTACGACTCCTCGTTAAAGAGTATTCGCAATTTTAAAAGTAAGATATTTTAATATGAACTTATACGTAGCATTTACATATAAAAACGGTGCACAACTTTTTAAATTGGGTTATCTTAACTACAAGCTACAAGGTCTTTAAGCTAATTAAGTTTAGAAAAACGAAATAACGCCATAGGAAATAACGCCAGAAAATTTTTTGGAAATGACGCCAGAAAATCTGCATACAAAATTCTGGCGTTATTTCCTTTACTAAAGTAGTCAAGTACTAAACCTAAAAGCCATAATAAAAGCTCTCAATTCATCATGCCGGTACAGGAACCTGATCTTGCTATTTTCAGGCCAAGAACCATTAAGCCAAAAGCTCTTGTTTTATCAAGCTAGTGCAGAAACCGGATCTAATTATTTCTGCAGATGTCTGGAAAAACTAAATCCTTAAGAAGAAATTCGAGACCACTTCTTCCTAATAACAGCGTGCTGGTTAGAAAATCAAGAAAAAGGAAGAACAAGTCACTTTTGGTTAATCTGGACAGTTCTGCTTCAGTATCCTCACCGTCTGTTACTAAGGATCTGGAGAGTTCATGTTCCCAACCAGTTTTTGCTGAGAGCATTGAGTCTTTGCTTGTGCAATTTCGTGCTTTAGAAGAAAAATTTCAAGCACACTCCATTAAGCTTTCATCTCAACTTTCTACTCAGCTTGAAGAAGTTAATAAAGTTTCTACCAGAATTGAAACTGAAGTCAAAGTCTTGAAAGCATCCATTGACCAAACCAACAATAAAATTGCTGAAGTTGAACGTGACCTGAGTGCGCTACGTTGTCTATCTGTACAAGTAAAAACATTAAATACAGAAGTTAGAAATCTTCAACAGGATAGAATTGCAACTGATGCTATTATTTTCGGTGTCCCGTATGCAAATAATGAAAATTTGCTGAATCTTTTTGCCAAACTCTGCGATCTTATTAATTTTTCTCCTCCGAGGCCTCGTGCTATATTTCGAGCAAATTCTAACTCATTAAAACCAGCGATCCTTTTAAAATTTTGTTTCTGTGTATGAACGGAACACTGTTTTAAAAGCAGTGTGTCTCTTTCCTTTGGGATTTGGCTTGGATGACTACGTTTACATCCACGAAAGCTTAACTGTGGATAACCGTAAGCTTCTACAACTGGCTTTGAAGTACAAGAAAGAGAATAAATTGTTCAGCGCTTTTTCTGTTCGTGGGGATATATATATGTTCGTTTGGCCAATAATGAACCCTCTAAACTTATTTTATCTGAAGATGATCTCAAAAAGCTGTGTGAATAAGTTCACTTACTATTATAGGTTTTATTTAAGTTATTTTTATTACTTGTTATGTTTGTTATCTCACTGTGAAATTGATTTTGTTATGGTTATTGGTTCTATAATTGCTCTGATTTTTTGTTTTCATTTTGATGATTTCAGTAAATTCTTTGGGTAATGGTGTTGAAGATAGTACAAAGATTCTGCTTGACATTCTCTGTAAACAACAAAGTGGGTTAACAATAGTTCACTTTAATGCTAGAAGCTTAAACTTAGCCAAACTAGATTACATTAAATATATTTTTGATAAATCTTCGGTTGATGTAATTTGTGTAACTGAAACATGGCTTAACGGTGATATATCTGATTCCATTTTTAATATAAATGAGTACAACTTATTACGTAAAGATAGGGAGGGGAAAAAAGGTGATGGTGTGGCTGTTTACTATAAATAGTCGTTAACAGTTAAATTGTTAAGTAAATCGCAAAATAGTCAAATTGAATTTTTAAATGTTGAGTTGAAGAGTAAATATGCAAAGACTCTCATATCTTGTGTGTATAATCCAAGTGAAACTTTTAGCTTACAACCTTTTTTTGACGATACCGCCAACTACATTGTAAATTTCGACCACTTAATTGTTTGTGGTGACTTCAATATTAATCATCTCAGTAATGAAAAAGTTATCATTGATTTTCAAAATCTTGTTCAAACTTCTGGACTTGCCGTTGTAAATAACGATGTACCTACTAGGTTCAGTAAAAACACTAACCCCAGCTTATTGGATCTATTTATTGTTTCTGATCCTTCTAAAGTTTTATTATTTGATCAGCTTGGTTTTATTTCTGACCATGATTTAATATTTTGTACTCTTGATATTCAACTGCACTTTTTCCAAATCCTGAATCTCACTTTTACTATGATTATAAAAATATAAATTATTCGTCACTGTTTAATGATGCACTGTTAATACCTTGGGAGGAAGGCCTTCTTTGTTGTAGTGTGCATGACAAATTGGATATTTTTACCAGAAATATAAAGAAATTAATGTGCAAGCATTTACATATTCGGACTTTCCGCATGGAAAATCCAGCCTGTCCTTGGTTTAACTCACTAGTAAAACAAGCATTGCGGAACCGTTCCAAATGTTATTCTCAATGGAAACGTAATCCTTCTGATGAAAATTATTTGAATTATAAGCGAGCAAGAAATAATGCTACAGAAATAACGCGCAAATCAAAAAAGGCTTTCTGCTACAAACAACTTGATTCGTCCTTAAATTCTAAACGTTTCTGGGGAAATCTGAAAAAGCTTAAGGTGTGTGGTGATACAACATAGATCTAAACATTTTAAATACCTATTTTAGTCAGGCAAATAACATCCTACATACCGTTGACACAGCACCTTCATCTGTAAGCTTAAATGACTCGTTCAAGTTTCAGTTTTCTCCAGTTACTGAGTTTGATGTTTACTCTAAGGTCTGTCAAATAAGGTCTAACTCATTGGGAGAAGATGGATTACCAATAAGGTTCATAAAAATTATTTTGCCATACATTGTAAGGCCGCTCACTCATATAATCAATCATTGTTTCACTACATCGACTTTTCCTAACATTTGGAAAGCCGCTACTATAACTCCAGTGCCTAAAACTAAAAATGCAAGTGCTCCTGAAGAGTTAAGGCCTATTAGTATACTTCCAGCGTTATCGAAAGTTTGTGAAAGTCTAATGGCTGAACAAATTATGCAGTACCTAAATGACAAAAATCTTTTGCACCCACTGCAATCTGGTTTTCGCAAGGGGCATAGCTGCTCAACTGCAATGATTAAGGTTTTGGATGATATTCGAATTAGTTTTGATCAAAATAAAATTACTCTTTTGTGTCTACTCGATTTTACTAAGGCATTTGACAGCATTGATCATACTCTCCTTTGTAAAAAACTTGAGTTATTTGGTTTTGGTAACTCTGATATCCATCTTGTTAAAAGTTATCTAACTGGAAGGAGACAAAGGGTAAAAGTTGGTAACAGCTATTCAAGTTACAGCTCCATAACCTCGGGAGTACCGCAAGGTTCTATACTTGGACCATTACTTTTTGTTATGTTTATTAATGATTTATTTGGAGTATGTGAACACTCAGTAGTTCATGGCTATGCTGATGATATACAGCTCTACATCTCACGTAGGAGTGGTCTTATTGAGGATTTATGTTGTTGTTTAAATGAAGATTTAGATAAAATTAACACTTGGGCTAGTAAAAATCACCTCAAACTTAATCCTTTTAATTGTAAGATACCATTTCAAAAAACATAACCGTTGGCTTGAATTTTTCAAATATCTAAATATATTGGAACTGATAAACTTGATTTTGCGAGTAAAGTTAAGAGCTTAGGTTTTCACCTTAATTCAAGTTTAAGTGCTGCAGATCACATTAACATGGTGGTTTGCAAAATTTACTGTGTTTTGAGAAATCTCCGTTTATCGTCCGTTTTTACTCCTCAGAACACTAAGATAAGGCTTGTTAAGCAACTAATTCTCCCCATTATTACTTATGCTGAAAATGTATACTGTAAACTTGATTCAGCTTCAAGCCATAAACTACTTATTGCTTTTAATTGTGCTGTGCGTTATGTTTTTTCACTGAGAAAATTTGACCACATTTCAGAACAGCGTTGTGCAATCCTTGGTTGTGAATTGGATGATTACATGTATGCAAGAAATTGTATATTTCTACGTAATATTATTTTAAACCGCTCCCCTGTTTATACACAAGCTTTATTATTCCGGAGTTTAATTTTTTAAACTCAAGCAGATTCTTTTTCATCAATACCATAAGAGTCTGGAATAATCTGCCAAACTCACTTAGGCAAAATTTGAATCGGAGCAATTTTAAAACTGATATATTCAATTTTTTTTAAAAATAATTAGTATTTACTAAAAAAAAAAGAATGATGATGTATAGTTTTCCACATGTTAAAAGTAATTAATATTTGAAAAAGAAAAAAGTTATGATAAGATAATTTGTATTAGCTTTAAGTATTTGTTCCTATATGTGTACTGATTGCTTTGTGCATCAAAAGACTGAGTCTTATAGCACTAATGTGATATTTAAATAAATTAAATTAAATTAAAATTAAATTTTGGAAATAAGGCCGATAACTTTTCTGGCGTGATTTCCTTGTTAATTTTTGGTTCTATTTCCAGAATAAAATGGAAATAACGCCAGAATTTTGCATGCAAATTTTTCTGGCGTTATTTCCAAAAAATTTTCTGGCGTTATTTCCTATGGCGTTATTTCCTTTGATATTATTTCCAAAAATTCTGGCGTTGTTTCCTAATCAGTTTTTGGCTTTATTTCCAAAAATTAATGGCAGAAAATTTCTGGCGTTATTTCCAAAAAACTTTCTAGCGTTATTTCCTATGGCGTTATTTCCGGGAGCCGTGCATTTAGTATAGCTACAGTGAAATTTTGGTATGTAAGCTATATTTTGTGTTAGATATGCGATGCAACTAGTTCCATTCACCTATTTATAATTTAACGGCTATTTTTCAGTGTTGTGTTAGTTAAGACTTTTCCAGATTCCCCATCTGATCTCCAGTTTTTGTAGCAAAAAACATTTGTGGTCACATATACTATTAAACCGTGTTCGCTCATAAACTATTTTCATTAAACTCTAAATTCACTTAATCACTAATAACACTATGCAACAAATGAGTAAAAATTTTTTCCCCAGGGAATGCCATTATTCATTTTATATGTACAATGGGCTGCTGATTCCGAAAATCGCATTATGTTTTTTTTATTTCGTGTCGTTTTCGAGATATCGGTCATTTTCGGTTTTCGGACCAAAAAAAAAGATAGTTCCATTTAAATACAAATATCTCAAGAACCAATGTTTGTATTCAAACGTATTGTATCTCATATTAAAGGTAATTAAATTACCTACAAATAATATTCACATCACTTTTTGGTTGGTTTGTTAGTATCGGCGAAATAAATTGATTTCTAAAAAAAACATTTTTTTTTTTCGAAAAAATCAAAAAATCAAAATCAACTGCAGATTTATACAAGAAGAAATAACTTTTTTATAATTTTTTTTGTTTTTGTATCATCGACTATATATTTGTGAAGAAAATAAGATACCACTTAAAAAAATCGATGGGAAAATGCAAA
Source organism: Calliopum simillimum (assembly GCA_951812925.1). Lineage (NCBI taxonomy): Eukaryota > Metazoa > Arthropoda > Insecta > Diptera > Lauxaniidae > Calliopum > Calliopum simillimum. Next base: position 78,778,288 of record OX638368.1, on the reverse strand, counting down.
AGTTGTATACAATTCATTGATAAATTACTAAAATGCGTTTTTGCCTATTTTTATACCCTACACCCAGGGTATATTCACTTTGTCCTTCCGTTTGTAACGCAGAGAAGGAGGCGTGGCAGGTATAGAAAAGTATATATATTCTTGATCAGCGTCACTTCCTGAGTCGATATAGCCATGTCCGTCTGTCTGGCTGGCTGGGTGGCTGGCTGGCTGGATGGCTGGCTGTGTGTTGAAATACACTTTTTGGGAAAACTGAGCAAGATAATTCAATGAAATTTGGTACACTGCCTCCGTCGTCAAAGTTAGCTCGGGGGATTGAAAATGAGCAAAATCGGTCAACGGACACGCCTACCGCCCATACAAAAATTATATTCAAAATGCAATTTTAGGAGTATTTTTTACGACAATGCAACCACAACACATATAAGTACTACGAATTGTAAGCGCAAGCTCTGATAAAAATTTGAGCGAATTCGGACAAGAGGGCGTGGCACCTCCCATATAAGCAAAAGCTTCAAAATGCTATACTGAAACAGTTTTAAGATAATCCAACTAAATTTCACTCTGACACTAAAAACTATAAATGCAAGCTCTGAACAAAAACTGGGTGTACTCGGACAAGAGGGCGTGGCACCTCCCATATAAGCAAACTTTTCAGAATACTGCAGTGTAGGGTATTTATTTTTTGGCCAGGCCAAAATTTACACCCTTACTAGTTTTCGGTTTTTTTTAGTAAACTGTCGATAATTTGAAACTTTTTGTAAAACACATGAGAAAATCCAAAAAATTCTTAAAGTTAGCGTTAAAACAAAATACCCATGTCTCGTCGTTTTTCTCCAGCACGTCAGATTTTTTTTTAATCGATTTTTGAAGTTTTTTAATCCACTGTACATGAAAAAAACAAAAATAACGCATTCTTGTGTTAAATCGATGCAAATAACTATATGATCCTTACATTTGAGGTGTATCATGTGTTCAGTAAACTTATGCAGGATATTACGAGGAATATTTTTGTAGAAAATTTTAACCCTCTAAGACCCTTACATGTGGGTCATTTTGACCCCCCCACATTTAGGTTAAAAGACCTACATGTGGGGGTTTTAGAGGGTTAAAGTTGTCTACAAAAATATTCTTCGTAATATCCTGCGTAAGTTTACTGAACACATGATACACCTCAAATGTAAGGATCATATAGTTATTTGCATCGATTTAACACAAGAATGCGTTATTTTTGTTTTTTTCATGATGTACAATGGATTAAAAAACTTCAAAAATCGATTAAAAAAAAATCTGACGTGCTGGAGAAAAACGACGAGACACGGGTATTTTGTTTCAACGCTAACTTTAAGAATTTTTTGGATTTTCTCATGTGTTTTACAAAAAGTTTCAAATTATCGACAGTTTACTAAAAAAAAACCGAAAAAAATAGGCAAAAACGCATTTTAGTAATTTATCAATGAATTGTATACAACTTTTGCATTTTCCCATCGATTTTTTTAAGTGGTATCTTATTTTCTTCACAAATATATAGTCTATGATACAAAAATAAAAAAAATTATAAAAAAGTTATTTCTTCTTGAATAAATCTGCAGTTGATTTTGATTTTTTGTTAATTTTTTCAAAAAAAAAAAATGTTTATTTTAGAAATCAATTTATTTCTCCGAAACTAACAAACCAATCAAAAAGTGATGTGAATATCATTTGTAGGTAATTTAATTGCCTTTAATATGAGATACAATACAAACATTGGTTCTTGAGATATTTGTATTTAAATGGAACTATCTTTTTTTTTGGTCCGAAAACCGAAAATGACCGATATCTCGAAAACGACACGAAATAAAAAAAAAAAATAATGCGTTTTTCGGAATCAGCAGCCCATTTTACATATGAAATGGATAGTGGCATTCACTGTGAGATTTGGCTGTTGCATAGTGTAATTAAGATTTCTAGTTTTGAGTATAATTTTCTAACGTAACTTTCCCAATAAGTTGTCTCTATTTTTCTCTCAATTATGTTTTGTAATATGAATACTAATTTCTCTTTATTTTTTGGCTTATGTTCTGCAATACACATATGTATAACTGTAACATAGGCACATACATGTACATACGAGGGGCCTAACAAAAGTTCGCTTAGTAGAATTAAAAAAACTGGATTAAAGATTTTTTAAATTTATAGCTTTATTCTTCATCTATTTGCATATTTTCAGCGTAATCGCCATTTATTTTGATACATTTTTGAAGTCGATAAATCCATCTTGAAAAACAGTCTTCAAAATCGGCTTTTTGCAGTTTTACAATTTCATCATTAACCGCATTTATTATCTCCTCATTGCTGTTGGAGACTCCTCCCTCAAATTTTTTCTTATTTTTGGAAACAACCAGAAGTCACAAGGCGCTAGACCTGGGGAATAAGGTGCTGGACGAATTTCTTCGATGCCTGAAAGCGCAATAAAATCGTGATGTAGAAAGTAGCGGCGTAGCTCTTTTTTTGTCGTTTTCCCAATAAATTTTGGAAAACTTCTGGTAAACAGGTTTCATTATACCATTTAGCAGTAACCGTCTGACCTTTTTCCAAAGGAATAGCAGCTACAACTTTCTCTCTGGTGAAGTAAACTGACATCATTACTTTTGTTGCTGAATTTTTTTGCTTTACTTTAACAGATGGACTTGCACCTTCTGGGCTCCATACCATGGATTGCTGTTTGGTATCAGGGTCGTACTTCTAAAACCATGCTTCATCATTTGTTACTATTTTCTTGAAAGTCAGACTCTCCGTTTTTGAATTGTTCAAGAAAATACTTAGCAAAACGTGCACGTGCCTCTTTTTGAGCATCATTTAAAATTCTAAGAACCCATCGTGCAGATTTCTTCGTGTATCCAAGATCATTTTTTTAATTTTCGCGATACAGCCATGGCATTCAAGTCCAGTTTGTCAGCAATGATTTTCTGGGTCAATCTTGGATCTTCGTCAATTTTAGACTTCACCAGCGCTACACTTGCATAATCAGTCGAAGATTTTGGGCGGCCTTCTCGAGGTTCGTCCTCCACACAAAAATGACCTGTTTGGAATCTTCGGAACCACTTTGAAGTAGTCACGAGAGATGGCGCATTAACTTCAAATGCTATTTGGCATTCACTAAATGCTTCCACAGGCTTGAGCTTACGTCGAAATCCAAATAGAAAAGCAAACCGAATATCTTTCTGCGTTGGCACTGAAATATCTGCTGACATTGTTTCACGAATTTTACGTTTTCTTCTCTCCATTTTGACCGATCTTTCTGAAAATTGAAATGATATGTCGTAAGACTATAACAAACAGTACACAATTTTTTGATTTACTAAAAATTTATAACATGACACCTACTAAGCGAACTTTTGTTAGGCCCTACGTATGTTCGACGATATGAAGGCAAAATAAAATTAGTTTCATTAAATTGATTTTAAAATAAATTTCATTAATTTGATTTTAATTTATTTTATTTCGCCTACATATCAAGCAGGGACATAAGCAGTTTTGATATTTAACGACACATATAGCCTGTTTCGACACAAGATTTTGCTTCTTTAACGCAGTGGCGTATGGGTAGGGTTGGCAATTTTTACACCCAGCGTATATTCACTTTGTCTTTCCGTTTGTAGCACAGAGAAGGAGGCGTGGCAGATATAAAAAAGTATATATATTCTTAAACAGCGTCACCTCCTGAGTCGATACGTGGGCTGCTATATATATTTCTGGCCTAGGCAACACTAAAATCTGGCAACACCATAATAAAGTTTGATATTTTTTAGCATAAACGTACTTACAACGTTTTGATGTACAAGTGCTATTTGTTTTGTTTACAGTGAGTTAAGAAAACTAATTTTTCCATTGATAATTTAAGCGATTGATAAATTATGGGGTTTCCAACGAGAATAAACGTTTTTTACTACTAAGTGTTCATGCAAAATCGAATGTATTGGAGTGGAACTAATGCCCAAGGATGCCTCTATCTCACGGTATGTCACATGACGATCTTGCATTATCAGTTCACGCACGTCATCAATGTTCTCTGGCACAACGGCCGTTTTTAGACGACCTTCACAGAATTCGTCTTTAAGCGAGCGTCGGCCACGATTCACGAATTCATTAAACCAGTTTTTCACAGTGCTATAGGATGGTGCTACATCGCCATACAAAGATTTAAGTTCATCGATGCACTCTTGTCGTGATAATCCACGTCGAAAGTTGTGAAAAATGATCGCACGAAAATGTTCACGAGTTAATTCCATTTTGTTGCCAAATTGATTTTTTCAAGTCACTGTAAACAACACAAATGATGATCGTACGTCAAAACGTTCTGATTACGTTTATGCTAAAAAATGTCAAACTTTATTATGGTGTTGCCAGATTTTAGCTACTGACATTAGTGTTGCCTAGGCCAGAAATATATATAGCAGCCCACGTATCGACTCAGGAGGTGACGCTGATCAAGAATATATATACTTTTCTATATCTGCCACGCCTCCTTCTCTGCGTTACAAACGGAAAGACAACTGGGAACTGGGCGAATTCGGACAAGAGGGTGTGGCACCTCTCATATAAGCAAAAGCTTTAAAATGCTATACTGAAAGTGTTTTTTGAGATAATCGAACTAAATTTTACTCAGACACTAAGAATTAGGTGTAAACCATGTGTGTCTAAGAACAAACTAAGTTGATGCGTTGAGTTTAACGTTTAATAAGAGACTAATTTATTTTTGTCAAAGTTCTTATGACTAACTTACAATGTTAAATTGCTATGCGCCACTGAGAGCATTAAAATCTTATGATTTAACCCTTAGGTAAAAAGCAAAATAGAAAGAAGAATTACTCGCATGATTTTACTGTTCTTTAAATAGTAGAAAAAACAACCAGTGGCGGTGTAAACTAAATTATTAAAAGCAAAATTTTCAAAATTAAAGAATTCAAATTCTAGTCAAATACACTAAGAATAAAACTTAATATTTTTCATAAACATAACCGCCAGCCTTAAACGGCGTTCAACATTCCTTTGGCAATTGATGAAGTTTAGCAACTGGCCTCTTGAAAGTTGAATTCTCAGTTTTGATAGTGACAACTCTGACGAGTCCATCTGATTCAGCTTGGGTTTCGATTACACGGCCAAGTTTCCAGCAAGCGGGAGGTAGATTATCTTCACGTATCAGGACGACGTCACCAACAATTAGATTGGATTTTTCTTTCAACCATTTAGATTTTGGTTGAAGTGACAGCAAATAATCAGTTGACCAGCGAGACCAATAATATTGAGTTAATTGTTGAACCAATCTCCATTTAGATAATAACCCAGTTTTGAGATGAGTTATGTCTGCTTCTGGAAACGAGTTAAGGGGCCTTCCAACTAAGAAATGGCAAGGCGTTATATAGGGGACGTTATCAGAATCAGCTTGGTCTAAAGGCCTCGAATTTAATATAGCCTCAATTCTAGCTAGGTGGGTTGATAGTTCCTCAAAGTTTAGTGTAGCTTGACCCATAGTTCTTCTTAAATGAAACTTCATAGACTTGACTGTAGACTCCCATACTCCACCGAAATGTGGCGTATTTGGTGGTATGAAGTGCCACTGAATACCCTTGGAAGATAAAAAATTCAAAATATCATTATTAGATTCAAAGGAAGTTACCATTTTGTGAATTTCATTCAGCTTTCTGGCGGCTCCTTGGAAATTAGTTATCGCTGTGATATGCAAAACAAAATTGAAGACCTTGTCTTGGAATCACAAAAGGCCGGCCTGAAAATCAACGTACCCAAGACTAAAAGCATGAAGCTAAACGCAAGCAATGACATCACGTTTAAAGCTTGCAGTGATGACATCGGAAACGTCGATAGCTTCACGTATTTAGGCAGCATTATCTCCATGGATGGTGGAGCAAAAGAGGATATCAACTCAAGAATAGCAAAAGCAAAAGGCGCGTTTGCTCAACTGAACAAAATATGGTCTTCATCCGTTATATCCACCAAAACGAGAGTGCGCATTTTTGATTCGAATGTGAAATCGGTTTTGTTATATGGGTGCGAAACGTGGCTTGTTACTGAACAACTAACGAACAAGCTGCAAGTATTCGTCAACAAATGCTTAAGGCGAATACTAAAGGTTTGGTGGCCTCGCACTATGTCAAATGCCGAGCTACATCAAAATGCAAACAGAAGGCTATAGCAAACGAGATCAAGCTGCGCAAATGGGGATGGATTGGTCACACTCTCCGGAAACCACACAGCGAAGTTTGTCGTCAGGCCCTTGAGTGGAATCCACAAGGCAGTAGAGGACGTGGTAGACCCAAAACCAACTGGAAAAGGTCGTTGGAAAAGGAAATCCAAGAATCGGGAAAATCGTGGCAAGAGATCAAAGTCATCGCAAGGGATCGTGACAAATGGAGAGATTTCATATTGGCAGTATGCTGCTCCTAGGAGTTAAAGGAGAATACATACATACATACAATTCTAGCTAGGAGGGTTGATAGTTCCTCAAAGTTTAGTGTAGCTTGACCCATAGTTCTTCTTAAATGAAACTTCATAGACTTGACTGTAGACTCCCATACTCCACCGAAATGTGGCGTATTTGGTGGTATGAAGTGCCACTGAATACCCTTGGAAGATAAAAAATTCGAAATATCATTATTAGATTCAAAGGAAGTTACCATTTTGTGAATTTCATTCAGCTTTCTGGCGGCTCCTTGGAAATTAGTTCCATTATCGCTGTGTATATGACCACACAGACCACGTCTAGCAACGAATCGATCGAGAGCTGCTAAGAAGGCATCGGTGCTCAAATCGGAGACAAGTTCTAGGTGAACAGCTTTGGTCACTAATCAGATAAAGACTGCAACATATGCTTTAACTTTCAGGGCCTTTCTGCCACTGTGCTGCTTATACAATATAGGCCCAGCATATTCGCATCCAACTTCGTAAAATGGAAAGGCAGCGTTGACACGAAATTTGGGCAAGTCGCCCATAAGTTGCTCTTGAGCTCGTGCACTAAAGCGAGTGCAAGCTCCACACTGGCGAATTACAGTTTTAAAAATTTCACGAGCACCAATTATCCAATATTTTTGCCGCAGTGTAGCGAACAACAAAGTAATTCCGCTATGAAGATTTTTCACATGCAAATCGTGTACAATTTTCCGAACAATTGGACTGTCTTTATGAAGAATTATTTGATGCTGACTGTCATAAGGTAGGTCAGCTTTAGTTAATCTTCCGCCAACACGCAGCAGTCCATCAGCATCCACGAATGGTGAAAGTTTCCGTAGTTTTTTGTTAGTTAGGGAAGCTTGACCTTTCTTAATAGACGGAATAATTTCAAAAAAGTCAACCGCTTCATGGTATTTATACAATTTTAGTTCAGCAAACTTAATTTCTTTGACTTTGAGAGGTGAGGTGTCTCTGCACTTATTTTTGAGAATGTTGACATATCGTATGCAGTAAGCTAGTACTCGCACCATTTTAGCCCAACTGGAAATTCTGTTGTTTATTCTGCTGAAGGAGTCCGGATCGTAAGTAGTTGAAGCAAGAGCCACATGATTTACTGGACGAAGTTCTTCACTTGTAATATTATCCTTAGATTCGGATAGTGGCCACCAATTTTCATCCATAAGCAACCACGATGGACCATTAAGCCACAATTTATCATTAATTAAGAAGCTGGATCTTACACCTCTACTAGCAGCATCGGCTGGATTCTGTTTGCTAGGAACATATCGCCATTGGGCACTGGGAACAATTTCTAAGATGCAGGATGTTCGATGACTAATAAAAGTTTTCCACTTCGATGGATGTGAAGACAACCAGGCTAAAACGGTTTTGCTATCAGACCAGCAAACCACTTTGTTTAATTTCAAGTTAATGACAGATGCTAAATATTCAAACAGTTGAGTTAACAAATACGCTGCACAAAGTTCCAGCCTGGGAATTGAAAGTGAGGCCATTGGAGCCACCTTGGTTTTAGATATGACGATGTTAGTAGACACTTGTCCATCTGCTGATATTTTTCGACAATAAATGACTGCAGCATATGCTAAACTGGAGGCATCACAGAATCCATGAAAGGTTACAACTTGCTCTGTGGAAAAAATAAGTCGTTTTATATTAATGTTATTAAGTAAATAAAACTCTGAAAATATTAGTTTGACTTCGTCTAAAATGTCAGCAGGCAACAGCTCATCCCATTCCAGTTTGTACAGCCATAGTCGCTGTATAATTATTTTCACAGCTATAATTGCAGGTGATATCCAGCCAAGTGGGTCAAAAATTTTCGAAATCTCGGAAAGCAGGGGCACGGTGGTTTTTAAAAAATTTCTACTTTTTGAAATACCACCCGCGATTTTTTTCGGGGATAGTGTTGGGGGACCCTTCTAGTATCAGAATCCGGGAACCGCGAAATCGAACGTCCAGCCGTTTTTTTTTTTCGACATTTTAGTTTTTTTAACGATTTTTGAGAATGTCTCGGATTTATATACATATTATGTACACATATATATGTATATACGTACATATATATACTTGTATATGTATACATGTGTAATATATATATATGTATATAAATATACATACATACATACATACATACATATAAAAGGTATCGTTTCCGCACCATTTATTTTTAAAAAAAATCGGTTTTTTCGTATATAACAAAACACAAACAAAAACCGGATACAGCAATAGTCACTCCAGATGTGATTTTTGATGCTTAATCCGAATCTGGTCTTAGAATTGCTCTATTACTTCTGGACTTTGAGATATCCTTACATAAATGTTTAAAGGACACCATTTTTTTCCCTATTTTTGAAGTTATATAACAAGATAAGGTAATATTATGCCGTAAAATCTGGTATGACAGTTAATAGCCCTAGTTTTTTTCTTGAAAACTCAATCAAACCGATAACGATATCTTTTTTTTTTGTCGGAGATATCTTTACCTAAAAAGTTAAAAAAGTGCAAAAACGCGATTTTTGGCTATATTGGATGTTATATGCAGGACACACGAAATTTTTTTGTGAATTTCTGTTACCAGAAACATTTGGTACTTTCTTTTGGCTTTAAATTGAGCGCGGGTGGTATTTCAAAAAGTTGAATTTTTTTAAAAACCACCGTGGGGCCTTACTCTGTAATGCGATGCGATAGGAAATGCGTTGCGAAAGCTAGATTCGATGCGAAAAATAATTGCCACTCTGTAAATCTTTCGCATTGGGAGTAGCGTTTTCAATGAGACATAGTTGGCAGCGCTACTCCCAATGCGAAAGATTTACAGAGTGGCAATTATTTTTCGCTTCGAATCTAGCTTTCGCAACGCATTTCCTATCGCATCGCATTACAGAGTAAGGCCCCAGTTTGGTGTTAAGGCAATATTGATTTTCTTTTACCTTATATGAAAACAATCAGTCATAGGATTCCAAATAACGCCAAGGAGGCATACTGTCATATCCGATGGCACATCGACCATGCTATAAATTTTCTCACTATCTGGAATCTTTTGAAGAATACTACTCTGATTTGTGGCCCACTTCCTTAAGTGGAAACCGCCAGCCGTAAGCAAATTATTTAATTGTTCTGCTAGCTCTTGAGCTTTTTCTAGGGTATTGGAGCCTGCCATGCAATCGTCGACATAAAATGAATTCCTAACAGCTTCACTAGCCATATGGTACCGATTATGCTCGTCGCCAGTGCGTCGGATAGTGCGAATTGAAAGATAGGGCGCGGGACGCGTGCCATAAGTCACAGTAGTTAAATGTTGAACTTCCTCATTAGGTGATTTTCGTCATAAAATGCGCTGATAGTCCTGATCACATTCTTGTACATTTATCATTCTAAACATTTGTTGAATATCTGCCGAAAAGCAGTATTTCTTGCAACGATATCTCAAAAGAACAGCTACCAAGTCTTTTTGCAAAATTGGTCCTTTTAGTAAATTGTCATTTAGCGATTTTCCATTAGATAATTTAGCAGAACCATCAAATACCACTTTTAGTTTTGTGGTTAAAGAGTTTTCTCTAAGGATAGCATGGTGAGGCAAGTAATAAACATTTGCGGACGGACGATTTATTTCTTCCTGGGCTACAAGTTTCATATGACCCAGTGACAAGTATTCACTCATAAATTCTATGTAGGATAGTTTTAAATCAGGATTAGATTTAAATTTATTTTCCATAGACAGTAGTCGTCTTAAGGCCCCCGCATAGGATTTACCAGTTTCAGGATTTTTCACAAATGGAAGTCTGACTGAATATCTATCAGCACGGATAGTAGTCGATTTATAAAAGTCTTCAGCTTGCTGATCTTCAGCAGTCAAAGTAGTAGTCATCTGAGGGACGCTTTCAAGTTTCCAAAATAGTTGCAAAGTTTGGTTCAAATCAACTTCAGGTATATTTTGAGTCATTATGTGGCAAGTACTAAAGGTGTTTTCAGACGTACAACCTCCACAAACAACATAGCCAAAGATTGTATTTTGAATTAGCAAATTACCATTTTTAACAATACGGCCTTCTTTCAATAGAGTAAAGAAATAGTCATATCCTACAAGGATGTCAATATCCTTTGGAGTATCAAATTTGGGATCAGCAAGAGACAGATTTTTTATATCTTCCCAATAGTTTATAGTAAGCGAAGAACATGGCAATTGAAATGTAAAACTCTTAAAAAAATGGGCTAGCATGACAATACTTTCAGAATTATAAATAGATTTTACCTGAAGCTCGACTATACCTCGTGTTGCACCAGCCTTGTTATTTCCCAATCCGTGGATAAATATTTTAGAGGCGGCTCGTTGTAATCCAAGTCTATTTGCACACCGCTCGGAAATCAACGTGTTCTGGCATCCAGAGTCCAATAGAATATTATAGCTTTGGAAGCAACCCATGTTGTCCTTAGCAAAAACCCTAGCGGTGGGCAAAAGCATATTAAGATTTCTTACCTCAGATGTGGCAGCAAGATTGATTGATGTAGCATCTATTGTAGCTTCGACTTTTTTAGGCAGTTCACTCGATTTTTTCTCATCCTTAGTTGGGAGAGAATCCACATTTTTCACCATGGTAGCTGCGACCGAATTGTAGTTAGAATTTCGCTCTAGATGAATATAAGAATGATGATGACCTTTGCAAGATTCACAAAGGTGTTTAGATGGACAATTTTGCACTAAATGTCCCTGCTTCAAACAATTAAAACACAATCTTTTCTCTTTTATAAATTTATCCGATTTAGCGTGGACATCTTGATAAACGTAGGGCAATAGGCAAGATGGTGATCTTGAGAGCACGCAAAACAGGATCGTTTCATATAGCTAGAATAAGTTCTGACGGATTTAATTTTAGATTGCGTTCCGCCAGCGCGTTGCTTTTCAATTGGAGTTGGAACACGTTCTAATGCATCACAACGTTCATTGATGAAAATTATAAAATTATCCAGCGTAGGGAATGTAGTTTTACTGCAATGCTCAGCCCAAGAATGATGAGTTTCTCTGTCGACTTTTTTAAGTAAAAGATGTATCAGCCACGGATCACGTTTCTCTGCTTCTTCGGCTTGCGCTCGAAACCCACGTATAACTTCATCAGCAATATTCGATACGTTTCTAAGACCTTGAGAGTCATCTGCTTTAGATGTAGACAAAAATGTTTCAATTATAGAATCAATAACCAGTGAAGGCTTATCATCACGATCTTGAATCTTTTTTTATCTTCCTCGTAGTTTTGATCTGACACAGCAAGATGTCGTATAAGCATGGCAGGCTCACCCTTTAATAACCCTTTCAGATATTGGAACTTCTGTGATGCAGTCAATGTATGGTTGTTATGCACTGAGCTGTTGAATAAATCAAAGAATGATCTAAATTCAGAGTAGTTACCTTCAAATATTGGAATATTCAGCTTAGGAAGTCGTATATCAGCAGCTGGGACAGAGGTGTTCGCAGTAGGTGACGAAGTCGTAGCACCAACATTTGCTAATGGCGGCTGTAGCGCCGTCAATTTTTCCAAAAAAGATGTTTGGGACTCCAACAGTTTCTGCATAGCATCTTGATGCGTTGTTGTTGAGTTGAGGGGATCACTATTAACATTTGCAGCAAGCAGCTTGGCATCAATAATTTCACTGAACCTAGCTTTCATTTGAAAATATTTCTCTTAAAATTTTTCTAAATCAGTATCACGTTCCTGGTGACGGTTCCCTTAAGATAGGTTCTTTTATTCCGTAGAGAATCGATGGTAGCCGTAATTTACTTAGTAAGTTTTTACACGTTTTAATTTTTTATAACAAAATCCAGTTGAGGAGCACTTCAATAGTTAAAACACTTTTCTAGTTTTGTTTTGTTTTTTGCTGGGCAAAAGAATTTGCAAACAGTTATGTTCATATGTATGCTTTCAACGCAACAACAATATATATAGGTATACACAATGTTTTTTTTTTTTTATTAAGCGCAGTAATAAGCAGCCACAATTAAAACACAAAATTTTGTTTTTGTTTTTATACCCTACACCCAGGGTATATTCACTTTGTCCTTCCGTTTGTAACGCAGAGAAGGAGGCGTGGCAGATATAGAAAAGTATATATATTCTTGATCAGCGTCACCTCCTGAGTCGATATAGCCATGTCCGTCTGTCTGGCTGGCTGGCTGGCTGGCTGGCTGGCTGGCTGGCTGGCTGGCTGGCTGGCTGGCTGGCTGGCTGGCTGGGTGCTGTGTGTGGAAATACACTTTTTGGGAAAACTAAGCAAGATAATTCAATGAAATTTTGTGCACAGTCTTCGTTGTCAAAGTTAGCTCGGGGGATTGAAAATGAGCGAAATCGGTCAATGGACACGCCTACCGCACATACAAAAAATATATTCAAAATGCAACTTTTTGAGTTTTTTTTACGACAATGCAACCAAAATACATAGAAATACTACGAATTGTAAGCGCAAGCTCTGAACAAAAACCAGGAGAATTCGGACAAGAGGGCGTGGCACCTCCCATATAAGCGAAAACTTCAAAACGCTATACTGAAAGCGTTTTTTGAGATAATCAATCTTAATTTTACTCAAATGCTAAAAACTATAAGTTTAAACTCTGAAAAAAAAACTGGGTGAATTTGGACAAGAAGGCGTGGCACCTCCCATATAAGCAAAAAGTTTAAAACGCTATACTGAAAACATTTTTTGAGATGATCCAACCAAACTTCACTCAAATGCTAAGAGCTATAAGTTTAAACTCTGAAAAAAAACTGGGTGAATTTGGACAAGAGGGCGTGGCACCTCCCATAGAACCAAAAGGTTCAAAACGCTATACTGAAAACATTTTTTGAGATAATTCAACCAAATTTCACTCAAATGCTAAGAACTATAAGTTTAAACTCTGAGAAAAAAACTGGGTGAATTTGGACAAGAAGTCGTGGCACCTCCCATATAAGCAAAAGGTTCAAAACGCTATACTGAAAACATTTTTTGAGATAATCCAACCAAACTTCACTCAAATGCTAAGAACTATAAGTTTAAACTCTGAGAAAAAACTGGGTGAATTTGGACAAGAGGGCGTGGCACCTCCCATATAAGCAAAACTTTCAAAATACTGCTGTGTAGGGTATTTAATGTTTGGCCAGGCCAAAGGTTACACCCTTACTAGTTTACTATTAAGCGCGGTAATAGAAAATAAAATTTCACTCTCTTTGACGCGACAACGATCACGTCGGGGTCACCAAAAAATGTCTAAGAACAAACTAAGTTGATGCGTTGAGTTTAACGTTTAATAAGTTCTTATGACTAACTTACAATGTTAAATTGCTATGCGCCACTGAGAGCATTAAAATCGTATGATTTAACTGTTAGGTAAAAAGCAAAATAGAGAGAAGAATTACTCGCATGATTTTACTGTTCTTTAAATAGTGGAAAAAACAACCAGTGGCGGTGTAAACTAAATTATTAAAAGCAAAATTTTCAAAATTAAAGAATTCAAATTCTAGTCAAATACACTAAGAATAAAACTTAATATTTTTCATAAACAATGTGTAAACCAAGGGTGTCAGCGTAGAACAAAAATGAGCCAATTTTGGCTCGACACCAACAACATCAAAATTTCTGTACAACATTCACAGAAATAATTTTTGTTGTTTTTTTTTCACGCTCGTCAAAATTTCGCGTTTTTGTTGCTTTTTTGCGTACACACAAAATCGAACTCCAACCAACATAAAACAACAACAACGACTACGTCGCATCAAAAACAACAAACATTATGGGTATTAATGCGTTGATGCGCAGTTGCGAAAATGCAAGTCTTTTACGCACTAGCGCCTGAACGTTCAATGTGAATATTTTCATTTGAGAAATTGCAGAAGTAGTGCGAAATTTTCGGCAATGTGTTTGATGTTTTACAAATGTCAAACTTTCGCAAACCGCACTTCCGCAACGACGCAAGAGCATTGCGCATCAACGCGTGAATACCCCTACTTTTTGTGTGTCCCAGTCCTTAGAAATTTTGAAAATTGTTGAAATATTATTGTTGTTGTAAGCGAGGCATGAAAAAACAACAAAAAATTGTTTTTGTGATTGTTTAATTCGAATTTGAAGTTTTTGTAAAAGCGAAAATTTTGCGCTGACTGCGCTGCATGCGCTTGGCTCAGTGATTTGAAAACGCTGACACCCTTGGTGTAAACGATCAAGAAATTTGTTCATTGAATCCGATTTGACTATAAATTGGCATAAGCAATAGTTACATAGTGGAAAAAATTACTACCAAATATTTTTTCAAAATTTATAAAAATGGCGGAGATATGGGACTTTGAAATTTTTAGGATAGTTTTATTTGAGAAGCTATAACTTTAGTTGCATTAATCCAATTCCAAATTTTATGGTGTCAAATGATTTGTATTGAAACAGGGTTTAAAATAAAAACTAGGAACATTTTTTTTTTATTTTTTTTTATATTGTTTACACTAAAAAAAAAAATTTATATTGAGTTTCCCAAAATACGTCATTTTTGATATTTTTTATTTTTCTTGCAAAAAAAGCTACAGGTGTAACTTACCAGTTCTCCAAAAATTGGAGTGGGCCTGCCAGTGGCTCTCCAGAAAACAATAAAATGTAGTATCTTCAGCAATTTTTCAGTACATTTTTTCAATTCAAAATTTTTATTAAATAAAATTTTCAAATGCTAAAGTAAGTTTACTGTCTGTTTTTTTTGCTTGTATAGTACTAATGAAAGTACCAACGCACTTTTTTCAAATTCAAATTACCGTTTAATTAAAAATTTCAAATTCAAAAAAATTGTATTGAAAAATTGCGGTAGAAGCCACATTTTATTGTTTTTCTGGAGAACCAATGGCAGGCCCACTCCAATAGAACTGTTAAGTTACACCTGTAGCTTTTTTTGCAAGAAAAATAAAAATTATAAAAAATGACGTATTTTGGGAAACTCAATATAAATTTTTTTTTTCAGTGTAAGCAATATAAAAAAAGTAAAAAAAAATTTTTCCTAGTTTTTAGTTTAAAGCCTGTTTCAAGACAAATCATTTGTCACCATAAAATTGAGAATTGAGTAAATGCAACTAAAGTTATAGCTTCTCAAAAAAAAAAACTAACCTAAAAATTTCAAAGTCCCATATCTCCGCCATTTTTTTAAATTTTGAAAAAATATTTGGTAGTAAATTTTTCCACTATGTAACTATTGCTTATGCCAATTTATAGTCAAATCGGGTGCCATAAAAAAAATCTTGATCGTTTTGAAATGGTTTACACCATTATAAATACAAGCTTTAAGCAGAAACTGGATAAAATCGGACAATAGGGCGTGACACCTCCCATATAAGCAAAAGCTTCAAAACACTATACTGAAAACATTTTTTTGAGATAATCCAACCAAATTTCACTCAAATACTAAAAACTATAAATACAAACTCAGAGAAAAAACTGGCTGAATTCGGACAAGAGGGCGTAGCACCTCCCATATAAGCAAAATTTTCAAAATACTGTTGTGTAGGGTATTTAATGTTTGGCCAGGCCAAAGGTAACACCCTTCTAGTTTTTTCTTTAAACAAATATATTAGTTTGGAGATTTTAATTGCAAAAATATAGTAGATGACGAAGAAATAAAGGAAACAACGCAACAAAGCAACGTTTTAAATTAATAGTTTATTATTAAAACAAATTATTAAAACTTTAAGGCTTTATTAACAAATTTTTGTTTTTGAGAAAAGTTACATAACTGATACTGCAATCTAACTGTAAATTCCAAAAAAACAATTCAGATTTAATCAAATTAATATCGACTCTATTTCGCTTTTCTCTTCGTCTACATTAAATAAAATTCAGCTCTGTAATTGCTGAAGTTACGGGAATCGATAGAAGGAATGACATTTTTAATATGTTTATTAGGACAATAAGAATTATTGCTGCACGAAAATGCAGGAGAAGAATCGCCCAAAAACCTTTTAAAAAAGATGGCATTCTTCCAATAATTTTTGTGTGCCTGCGTTTTCTTGTATTGTTTTACCTTTTTCCAGCCGATTTAATGAACCGATTTAAGTAAAACTTATACCATTGAATAGGTGTAGCTTACCTTCACCCTACAAAATAGTTGTTATGTTGCAAGTAGGCGATGCCACGGCCCTAAATGGAAAATACTCTCTCACAGCTGAATCGATTCATCGATTTTCATCAAATATGGTATGGAGATAGGGTTAACATTAAGGAACGATAATATGACCTTTTTGTTTTCAAGTAGGCTGTGCTACTTAAAGTAAAATTGAGGTGGTCGAATTTCGGCCGCAAGGCGAACCTAGTTACAATAATTTGGACAAAACCTGATGTATAGATTGTCTAAGAAGCCTAAGTAAACTTTAAAGCAGTGATATCCAAAGCCTATGCCCACGGGCACTGGAGCTTTTGTGCTTAGAGCTTTCCGTATAAATATTCACACACAGATAAGCGTTCAACTGTCAGGCTGTTCGTTTACTCCAAGTTTTTATCCGAAAATCTCTCGGTTACGCATA
The DNA here is from genome assembly GCA_951812925.1 of Calliopum simillimum. Taxonomy (NCBI): domain Eukaryota; kingdom Metazoa; phylum Arthropoda; class Insecta; order Diptera; family Lauxaniidae; genus Calliopum; species Calliopum simillimum. The sequence goes on along the minus strand of OX638368.1, from coordinate 78,761,309 downwards.
AACGTATGTAAGCGAGAGCTTTTCGAGTAAAAACTTGCAAAAACTTGGAGTAAACAAACACACTGTTTGTGAGTAGTTGTGCAGATCTACAGATCTGCGTCACTTGCTTGAAGCTTATGCAAAATATAAAAGCTTTCATTATACATTGACAAAATGGGCTAGTATTGGGTTTGGTTATCACTGCTTCAAATACACTAAAAACATATTTTTATTTCTGAGAAATAATACTTAAGCAAGAATTTCGCTCGGATCTAGTTTTGGAGATTTAGCCATAAGGTCAGAATATAATTTTTAAGAATACCGGTAGGAAAGATGTGTGTACCTTGCTCCGAGTGTAATTTGGTCCGAGTGTACCTTGGTCCGAGTGTAGATTGCCGCTCAACAGCTGCATTTGTACGAGGATGTTTTTCTATGGATTTTTTCGCTCATGCCACTTATTGATCCTAGTAGACTTCAGTCCGTCAAACTGTATGCGTGTGTTCAAAATGACGGAAAAAGTGTTTTTGGTGCGTAAAAATTTGTTTTTGGAGTAAACTACGAAAAGTTTTGTGAGAAACTTTTTTGAAATATTTAAGTTTTACAACATTAGCAAGGAAGTTTAGTTATTGTTTTAGGCTTTAAGTGTGTTTCAGATGTATTTTCATTAATATATGTTATGGTAGTTGAAAGATTTAAAACATGCGGTCTATGTGTACCTTGGACCTATGATTTTTTCGATGGGCAACTAGGAAGTATTAATCGTCTTTTAGTATAATATTATTATTATTTACATGCTTTTTGTATTTATATATATATATATATATATGTATATACAATAAGGTGCAGCAAAATTCAAGAAAAATTAGTGGATCAAAAATTATCATAGATTAAGATCTTAAAACAAAACTGCATACTTAGTTTTGGTCAAAACCCCCGAAAAGATGGGCCGCCCGGGGCTTGAATGAAGGTCTAAACGACAAAAATCATTGTTTTTTCGCAGTTTTTTTATTTTATCTCAAAAACCCCAAAACTATTGGTAGTAATTCATCCATAATCTTTGAAAAGGATTAATTTTCTGCATTTTTTGTTTTTTTCTTATTGCTCTACAGTGAAGTTTGCCGTATGGAAGTCCCGGAAGAAGTTCAAATTTTTTGATTCAAAAAACGGTTTTTTTCCTATAACTCAAGATACAAGAGACACACAAAAACTTAAGACCTCAATAAATGTAGGAAATCTGTTTTCCTATAGTTTTGCTTTGAAATCTTTATTCCAAAAGTAAACGCTTTCACGCTAGAGGCCGAAATTTGTTAAAAATAATTGTATATCATGTAAAAGCGACCTTTTTATGTTTTTGTTTCGAAACATACCCAAAATTATGATAAGAAACTAATGAAGAAGTCAAGAGCTTTCAAACGTGGTCTTCAAAGTAGGGATCGGTCGAAATTTCCGCGAGATATGATAATTCTTACATACTTGGTATTTTTTGTAAAGTTCTGATTTTGGGTATTTTTGTTTCACAGTGTATTTTGCATCCGCAACTTAAGATTATTTTATGTTTATTACCTTACGTCAAAGGACGATAAATAGCGCAACTTTCAGGACCAAGAATGTCAAAATCGGTTTGTAGTTTCCTTGCGAATTTCAGCTTGAGATTTTGGATTTTTTTCAATTTTTGTCAAATACGGCTTTTTTTTGAGTATGAGCGACAGAATACCCTAAATACCGTAAAAATTTGTACCATTATATCCCAAAAACTGTAGGAAATATATTTTGCTATATTTTGCTCTTGAAAGTCATCTTTCCACAGCTAACAGTTTGTGCCCTAGAGGCCGATTTTTGTGAAAAAAAATCATATTTTTAGAAATTTTTATTTTGAAGCGACTGTTTGATGTTTTTTTTTTTTAATTTTTGGTGCCCGAATTCGAAAATGTTTGGCATAACTAATTTTGGCCTTTCAAGTGTTTGCCCTATCTTATGTGTGTCACCGTTTTACGCATTTTGTAACGAATAATGTTTCTTATTTTTTTTAACCCAAATAAAATATAGTAGACAAAACTACTATTCTAATAAAGTAGTTAGGCCCTTGATATAGTGGGATACTATATTTTATATGGGGCAAAGAGAATTCATGCAAATACTTCTGTTGTTGTTTTCTTAATGTTGTATTTGTTGTGTTTGTTGTAATATTTGCAAAATTTCATGAAAATATATTTGGTCTATTTTTTTTTTTTTTTTTTTTTTTGAAATGTAGTTTTGAAGGAAGTTCTGTTTCAAATGGCATAGCAAATGGAAGAATATAAATTAGGCTTCCATATTTTATTACTAACAGCCTGGGTTAAAAATGAATTTTTGAATAAAAATAACGGTTTTAAGAAAGTAAAATTTTTGAAAAATCATGGTATCATAACAATGTAATGTGTGGTCGTTGCGAATAGACGTATTTTTGCTTGTCTCCGTTTTTTGCTTAATTTTTGTGCTTAGTAATAGCTCCGAGTACTCAAAAAAAGTTAAAGTGCTCTTCAGTTTTTTTTATCTTTTACGAGTTTGGCGTTTTAAATTTGGTTTTTGCTGCCTTAAGTTAATAATTTCTGCGAATTCTTCTTTTTTGGATTGTTGCTGTTTGTGAGTGCAAAGTGCAATATGACACCACCAAATAGAACGGTTACCAGAAATTACAACAAGCAACATGTTGGTCCAACTACCCCTGTTGCCGCGCTGAACTCGAGTGTGCGTGCATCGTCTTCTTCACCTATGTACTCTGATGCAACGTTGGATGCAAAGTTGAATTCTCTTAAAAAGACAATTCTTAATGAATGTCCAAAAATATTAAGAGTTCTGAAGACAGAATATTGCAGCGAATTGGCGAAATGTCTGCTGAGTTATCCAACTTGAAAAAAACTTTAAGTGATATTGTTGTTAGAGTAACTGCAGTAGAAGCTGTGTGGACTGAATTGGGTTCGATCAAAGAAGATATGAATGCATTGAAGGCTCCTGATCTTGCGGAGCAGATAAATGAGCTGAAGAGTAAAGTTGCCAGGTATGAAGAGGACGCTGTAGCGAGTGATGTTATTTTGAGTGGAGTTCCCTTACAGAATAAAGAGAGTTTACCTGATGTTTTCAACAAAATTTGCTCTTGTATTGGTCATTCTACACCTAAGCTCAGAGATATTTTTAGAACAAAATCCATAAACAACAACAACAAGCCTGCAATTATAATCAAGCTAATGTCAGCTGTTGATCGGAACAAAATGTTCATAGCATTAGCTGCTCATCGCCAAAAGATCAGACGTCAGCTGCGGCTTAGTGACATTGGGTATGTTGGTGATGAACCGTTTTCTTTGCATGAGGGCTTATCTGCATCAAACCGTTCTATTATGCGGCATGCGGTCAAGAGAAGGCGTGAGAATCAAATTGCAGCTGTTTTTTCTATACGTGGCAGAGTGTTTGTGAGAGTAACAAATGAGAGCGAGGCTATTCTGGTGCACAATATCGAAAGTATAGATCGTGAGGCAGGTATTGTCAATGTAAGAGCTACAAGTGAGAGCGAGGCTAGTTTTGTGCAAAATATTCAGAGTGAGGCTCAGCTGGTGTGCAACGTTAACATTATTAATCATGAGGCTGGTATTGTCAATTAGAGTAGTTCCAAAATTAATGAACTATAATATTTTTTTCTTTTCGCGTAATCTATCGTTTTATTTTAAATTTTTTATTTTATTTGTTTCCTTTAATTTTTCCAATTTTATTTTATTTTTTACTTTCAATTAATATTTTGCTATATTTAATGTTCACGTCCGAGAAAATTTTTAGTTTAAGTTATTTTAGTCAATTTCGTTTCAACAAAATTTATTACTTATTTTTATTCATATTAGAGTTAATATCTCTACTTTTATTTTATGTATCTCCTAATTTTTTCCAATTTTATTCTAACAAAAACTATTACTTTTACTTATTTGTATCTCTTTTATTATTTTATTTACTTCATGATTTTTTCTTATTTTCTTGTGGTTATTTAAAAATCTTTTTCCTTATGTTTTTTATATAATAGCCGTGTTTTTTTTGACGCGTACATACAATTGTGGATACCTTCAAATTGCGATAACTCATGAACAGTAAGTCACACAATAGAACTCTAAGAAACTTTTTTATGAAGAATCACGTTCTCTTTCATTTTATATTTAAAAAAATTTATTTTTAAGGAGGTATTTTATAAAAACTGGTTAGCGCCGATAAATGGCAAAAAGTCACTTTTTTTTAAATAACTTCTAAATAATTATTTTTTTTTTACAAAAGATTAAAATTATTTGTAGAGCATGTGGTTCTCCTTGAAAAAGACCCTTGGACTTTTTATCGTACGACTCACCGTTCAAAAGTTATCGCAATTTGAAGGTATCCACAATTGTATATACGCGTCAAAAAAAAAACACGGCTAATGTCTAAATTTTCTTACAACAGCAATGCTCACATTGAATTACGGTAACAACTGTGCTAATGGCGTTGATGTTACTAACAAAACATTAATTAATATTTTCTGTGCACAGCATTCTGGGCTAAAAACTGTACACTTTAACGCTAGGAGTCTCAACTCTATTAAGATTGATTATCTGAAGTTTATCTTTGCTGAATCTGCTGTAGACATTATTTGTGTCTCCGAAACATGGTTTTATCCAGATGTAAGCGACTCAGTGTATAGCATAGATGGTTTCAAACTTTTTAGGAACGATAGGGTTGGAAAACAGGGGGGCGGAGTTGCCGTTTACTGTCGTAATGATTTAAATGTTAAACCTGTAAGCCAGTCACAATATAGTAGCACTGTTGAGTTTTTACTGTGAGGCTCTAATGACGAACCAAGTTTTAGTCTACTTAAACAATAATAAACTATTGTCATGTGAGCAATCTGGTTTTAGGGCTGGACACAGTTGCGCAATTGCCACAGTTAAGATAGTTGATGACATAAGATCATCTTATGATGAAGGCTTAATAACACTTCTTTGCCTGCTGGATTTTTCCAAGGCTTTTGATACGGTAAACCATTCCTTACTCTGCAATAAACTGAAATTTATATATGGTTTCAGTGACAATGCTGTTGATCTTTTCAAGAGTTACTTAAGTAATAGAATCCAAAAGGTTAAAGTTGGCAATACATTCTCGCAATATAAAATGGTTTGCAGTGGGGTACCGCAAGGATCAGTTCTTGGTCCACTACTATTTACAGTGTTCCTAAATGATATTTTTTCAGGGTGTAAATATTCATCTATGCATGCATATGCAGATGATGTGCAATTATACCTTTCGAGTCGTACTGGTCTTTTGGATGATTTAACTTGCAGGCTTACATATGACACAAATATTTTCCAAATCTATTTAGGGGATACGGTAACGGTATTTGATTTGATATTTGAACGAAAGATTCTTAAATAACTATTTTGACATCCAGAACTTTATTTTCCGTCCACACAATTTTTGGCCGCAGAGCTGGTCTAGTTGACGTGAAAAGTCTCATACATATTATTTAATCAGACTTTCAATATGGAATTTTTTTTTTTATGTGAAGACTTAATTGTCCTTATCGTAAATCTGAAGGGAGTTCCATTCTCTCCCTCCCGGAGAAGGAGCACTGGAAGTAGTGAATATTTCATGAATGGAAACTCCCCTTCCTGCAGGGATACTTTTTTTATTTTAATATCGTTGACATTTTCAGAAATAACCAGTTTGCAACGCTGTGTTTTTCCAAGAGCGTTGACATTTTACACAAAAACAACATCTGGCAACGATAAGTCTTTCCCATATCTTTGACATTTTGCGCAAACAATCAATCTGAACGCTGATTTTTTCCAATTTCGTAGACATTTTGCACAAAAAAAAAAATGTGGCAACGCTTTTTTCCATAAATCGTTGACATTTTTTTCCGATATTGACAGCTGACTTATAAAAAAAAAGATAAACAAGAAACAGCAATTGGGTCATTTCATCTCAAATCGTCCAGGCAGAATTTTTTTTTTGCATATTATGTTTTTAATAGTTTCTACATTGAAATCGATGAGACACGTATTTTTTCCTTTTGCTTGATTTTGAGTTCTTTCGTCGTGGGGAATTTTTTAAAATTCGTCTACAAACTCGATTTTGCGCTATTGTCGCATGTCAATTTTCACGGAAAATGTGATAACTTTGCGAAAAAACGTCCGATCTTCGTAATTTTTGGTATGTTTGTAGCTAATAGGTTCCTCTAAAAGAAAAAAATATGACACAGGGTATATTTCAAAAAATAATTTTTATATCGTCATTTGAAAAAAAAAATCTAAAAATTTTTGACTTGAAAAATTTCCAATTGCATCAGTTTTTTTTTTCTTCATATTTTTTTTTTAAATAGCCATACATATAAACAATATTATGTAACAGCCTCTATTAGCCCAAATTCGTTGTTTGGGAATTATGATTTTTTAAAAAAACAGTCCCAATTATTTAGTAATTTTGGGCTTCATTCATGATATATGTTATCATTTGGTCAAAAGTAGCTCAATCGTTATGATATTTTGTCTCTCAACAGTCAAAGGTCCGTTCTAGAAGAAAGAATCATGAAGTGTAGTACATTTTTGGATATTTTTTTTATAACCGTCCTTAAAATAGAAAAAAAATCAAATGACTTTTAGCCCAAAAATTTTAGCATTGCTACGATTTTTCCATTCTTTATTACTGTTTTTGTATATCAATTTGTAAGTAGACAATTTTCAGAAGCTTTATTCATACCTTAATTTCGTTTTTTATTCAACATTATTTTTCAAACTCCATGCAAGTAGGTACATTTATTCGAGTAATTTGATTATTGCTGCAACATTGTTCCACTGGGTCTTCTTGGTCTTTCTGAACTTTTGTACGTCTCGAGCTTCAAGTTATTTGACAGCCACATTTGGAGTATGCTTCTGAAAATTGTCTACTTACAAATTGATATACAAAAACAGTAATAAAGAATGGACAAATCGTAGCAATGCTAAAATTTTTGGGCTAAAAGTCATTTGATTTTTTTTTTCTATTTTAAGGACGGTTATAAAAAAATATCCAAAAATGTACTACACTTCATGATTCTTTCTTCTAAAACGGACCTTTGACTGTTGACAGACAAAATATCATAACGATTGAGCTACTTTTGACGAAATGATAACATATATCATGAATGAAGCCCAAAATTACTAAATAATTGGGACTGTTTTTTCAAAAAATCATAATTCCCAAACAACGAATTTGGGCTAATAGAGGCTGTTACATAATATTGTTTATATGTATGGCTATTTAAAAAAAAAATATGAAGAAAAAAAAAACTGATGCAATTGGAAATTTTTCAAGTCAAAAATTTTTAGATTTTTTTTTTTCAAATGACGATATAAAAATTATTTTTTGAAATATACCCTGTATCATATTTTTTTCTTTTAGAAGAACCTTTTAGCTACAAACATTCCAAAAATTGCGAAGATCGGACGTTTTTTCGCAAAGTTATCACATTTTCCGTGAAAATTGGCTTGCGACAATAGCGCAAAATCGAGTTTGTAGACCAATTTTAAAAAATTCCCCACGACGAAAGAGCTCAAAATCAAGCAAAAGGAAAAAATACGTGTCTCATCGATTTCAATGTAGAAACAATTAAAAACATAATGTGCAAAAAAAAAATTCTGCCTGGACGATTTGAGATGAAATGACCCAATTGCAAAAGAAGAAAAAGAAGCAATTGCAGCAGTGAAATTTAAGTTAATGCTTTGCTTTTTAAAGTGAAAAATGTCTTTTTAATCACTTTTGTGGATTTCAAAAATCAAAAGATTGCGCCAAAAAATTGCCAAAAAAAATTAAGTGAAAAGTATTTTAGCAGAACCAGTATAAATTGGAAACGCTTAGGTGGATATTAAAAACTTTAGTGTCATATGAAAGCTATTTCAATAAGCTTTAAAATTGTTGTACTAAAGTTTTTAATTTGTCAAACGTTATTTATAATTATTCATTTATACTTTAGTACTCCCTAGCAAAATGTTGAGGAGCAAATTTAACAAATAAAAGTGAAAAAACTCGCTCCCAACTTATTGCCGATTACATAATTTTTCCAGTGAATTTTCCCTTTCCACGAAATTTTTTTTGCGATTGCAAACCAGGGAGTTAGCGAATAAATTCTCGAGAATATTTATTTACGATAAGGCCCAATATGTAACTGACAATCAGGATGAAATATTGATAAAAGTATCCAAATCCTTTTTTTTTCAAACTATCACCTAATAGAAATTATCTCTTTTCAGGTGGTCTGATGGAACTTAGTGAACTACGCAGACGTCTTATCGCCGCTCGCGGGAAAAGCGTTGTACATCAAGAAATAACAAATGAAGATATATTAACGGCTGCAAAAAAGCTAAGCATTTTCGGAAATGGGTAACATTTTTTGTCTATTCGAATCGTTCGGCTTGAAAAGTTTTTTTTATATAAAAAAACGTAGCTAGTTTACGAATATTAGGGCTCCGCGTCAAACAAACATTGATGTGTTCTCTATCATCTAGAGGTAGGCATGGTGAAGGAGATAATTTGTAGATATTTTGTTTGCACGAAATTCAACGTATCATGGGACTAAAAAACTTACCCCTTACTCCAAAAAAATTTCAATATAATGGGTTAAATAACTTTTTAAATACATAAATGTACGAAAAGAACATTAGAATAAATATCACTGCAAAATATTGGAAAAATTATTATGAAAGAAAATATATTTTTCTGTCGCGATGCTCCAGGGCGTACCAGACGGTGCGCACCCTGCTTAATTTATAATATAAACTTTATCGGATAATATGTTGATATTTGACCAAGTTTAAATTATTTGCATTTGAAATTTAATGGAACAATCCGGCATGTTCTGAAATCCGTTTCACTTCGGAATCGGAATGAAAGCAATCTTTAAGACCTCCGCATTTCGATAACACAGGTTTACAAAAAAAAAAAAATGTCATGGCGTTTTGACCAGACTATGTGTTTCCTAGGGACTTTGACGTCCTGAATCCGAATTCCGTGTCCGTTTTTTTCCAGAACGTCTGAGAAAAAAGATTTCAAGGTCATATTGAGGTCAAAATGGGGTTCATGTGTCGCTTAGTGATAAATTCTGAAACTAATTTTTAATCATTGAGCTCTTAGGCCTTAAAAAGAACATGTGAGCAAAAAGAGTATCTCGGACCTAGTTTAGGAGATACAGCCATCGGAAGATCAGAATATATATCTTCTATGAAAACTGCTATAAGTTGGGAACCCCTGAATGGATTTGGAAAATATTGGTGTCGTATGAAAGGTATTTTGTTGTTGTTGTTTTTGTCGTTGTTGTTGTTGGTGTTGTTGATTTATTTGTTGTTGTAATTGAAAAATTTCACAAAATTTTAAAAAAGCTCATATCTCAAACACTATGAATCCAATTGAAAATATTTTCAAAACATTTTTATAGGCTGTCAAAATACCTTTCATATGACACTAGGGTGTCTCTTATTTGGGAAAAGTCAAAAATTTATGTCGCGCTCCCCCAGAATCGAAAGACTTTAATAAAAAAATGAGATCCCCTAAACGACAGGTTTTTTTAAACGAATTAACCTGTGCCACGAAGACATTCAAATTTAAATGAAAATTAACATAGATTTTATATACTTCTTGTTTCGCCATCAAATGTGTATCTTATTGTTTTCAGGTCGCTGAACACGATACAAGTGTCAAAATTAAATTTTGACAGCTGCCAACGGCTACAGAGCTGTCACCATTTGACAGAGTTTTGAACACATGACCTCCATATGACCTTGAAAAATTTTTCTCAGACGTTCTGGAAAAAAACGAACCGTCAGGACGTCAAAGTCCCTAGGAAACACATAGTCCGGTCAAAACGCCATGACATTTTTTTTTTTTGTAAACCTGTGTAATTAACATCAAATCGGATTTATGTTTCGGTAAGTCAAATAGGAACCATAAGTTAATTTTATTTGCTGAAATACAAATCCGATTACATCTTATTTGTCGCAATGCAGAGCTCTTAAAGATTGCTTTCATTCCGATTCCGAAGTGAATCGTATTTCAGAACATGCTTAAATTATGTTATTAGATTTAGAAAGAAAATTTTTATATGGGCACGGCCACCGTTGGCAACGTTACGTTCGCACGCACATTTTTGCCCATATCTCTTTAAAAAATAATCAAACATTGCACTAGATTTGGGCTCGAAAAAATTGTGTCCCATACCCGGATACATGATGCGACCCATACCCTGAACACGACACTTATTTAGCACTGCACAAACCCATATCGAATCATAAAGTAGACATAAAACACTAAATGGTAACGCATGACACTTTCTTTTTTCAATTGGTTAAATCAAAAATATAACGCTTTGGAACATATAGTCGAACTACAACACGATGATAGGTAGTAGATTTGTTCACTTCGGTGTTGGCCTAAAAACGTACCCGGAGGTGTCCTACAACCGGTGACTCTCCCCTATTGTATGTAATTAATTTACGCATCATAAAATGGATAAATTTACTGAAAACTATTTCACGTATCTGTGCGAAATTTGGTTGCCTCAAGTAACGCATGCACTACAGCAAGGGTGTCAGCGTAGAACAAAAGTGAATATTACAATTGTTCAAAGTTAAAAACATTTCACATTTTTACTAGTTTTAAATTCACAGTGTAATTAAATTTTTCATCAATTTCACAATATTGTAAAATTAAATTAAAAACATTTTTTTAATAATTCAGCATAAACAAATTGTTCATTGTTTATGCTAAGTTGCAGTTACTACTGTAACTACTAACACGCACTTTAAATTATTTAATTCCTGGTTGCTTAGTCAGCAATATTTTCCGTTGTACTAAATTATATTTTTTGTAATATCTTGTTAAGCATTTTTAATTGTATATAAAGTCAAATATTTTAATCAATAAACCAGAAGCAATTGCACTTCAAAACTGATGTATGTTTTAGTTACTTGTTCCTCACATTACACGGTATATTCAGGTTAAAGTGCTTGAATATACCAATCTTCAATTTCACAAAAAGAACGCTAGCTTGGGTTTATGTGCTCAAACTAGAAACACACAACACACAAAACATTTTGTTGACCCCTACAGCAACACTGCAACAAGTTCTGGTACAGGAGCCAGATACTTAAATTTTTGGACTCACCTACATTTTGGTGACCCCTACAGCAACACTGCATCGAGTTCTGGTACAGGAGCCAGGACCCATAAGTTTGCATTTACACAAACAATTTCTGGAGTCAGATTGTGCATCGAGTTCTGGTACAGGAGCCAGGACCCATAAGTTTGCATTTACACAAACAATTTTTGGAGTCAGATTGTGCATCGAGTTCTGGTACAGGAGCCAGGCACTCACAACATATAAAAATTTTTGGTTTTGGTACAACATAAACCCAATCATATAAAAAAAATGGAAGCACTAGCCGCTAAACAAGTAACGGTCGGTGATGAAATCCAAAAAATAATATCAAACCATAAAAAATCTTCGGCGGAAAGGAGGAAAACATTTGGTATCGACTACTATAAGGACCGAAGGCAGCGGTTGCAGAGTGCTGTTCAGCAGTTTGAAGCAACAAACGCAGAGATCCTTGCGCTAGAAGATGTTCCATATGAACATGAATATTTCACCAAGGACTATTTCGCCAAAGTTATTGCGTTAAGTAAGCAGTATGGAGAGATATTCAACAACGCGGCACACGCATTAGAAGAAGAACAAGCAGCTTCAGGGCGTAGTCAAACAAATAGCAACAATACGGAGGGTGAAGACAGCGCCGGTGGTAAATTCGAAATAACGAATACAAATTCATCAGTTCAAACTGGTTCTGAGGATAAACTTGTCACTGCAATAAGAAGGCAGAAGGGGATTCGAGAGTCACTGCAACGCCTTTTGACGAAAATATCCAGCAAAACAACTATAGAACAAGGTCGTTATTTGGAGTCACTTAACAATTTGTGGCTTCAAATAGAAAATCTGCATCTCACTATTTACGAGCTGTGCGATGATGTTCAACGATACGGATATGATATTGATGAGTACATAGCACTGGAACAAACGATACAAGAACATCGGGCTGCTTCCACAGAACACAGTGTCATCAGGCGTCAGCAATCTTCAGTTGCCAAAGGTTACAATACCAAAATATGACGGCAATTACGCAACTTGGCAGCAATTTTCTGACCTATTCACGAAAATGATACATGAACAGGAATTGCCAGACATCCAGAAAATGTGGTACCTGAAAACAAATGTAACAGGAGAAGCAGAGAGATTAATACGACACCTCCCGCTGAGTGAAGCGAATTACTCCACATCATGGAAACTGATGCAAGAAAGATTCAACAACAAAAGGGTCCTTGCATCAGCACTTATTCAAAAATTAGTTGAGCATCCGTCAACAAGCTCTGACGCAAGAGCCATCAAAAATTTCCACGACTGTATCCAGGAAAATTTATTGGCTATCGATAATCTAGGCATCAGGACAGATTCCTGGGATCCACTCTTACTTCACATATTGGTAAAGAAGCCGGATCGTCATACTCATATATTGTATGAGCAGGGCCTAGAAAATCCAAAGGAGATGCAGACAATCAAAATGTTTCTGCATTTTCTAGAAAATCGGTTTCAAACTTTAAAAACTCTGGGTGGCAATCAATCCATAAATCATGTGAAGCCAAACCCACCAACAGCCAAATCATTGACAATGTTTAGGAAAAATAGCCAATCAACAAATTGCCCTATATGCAACCGAAATCATCCAATTTTCGATTGTGAAACATTTCTGAAAATGACAGCCAACCAACGACTCAATTTGATAAAACAAGCAAAAAGATGCGTTAACTGCCTTAAGTTTGGCCATGCGGCAAAAACATGCTCTTCAAGAAGCTGCTCTAAATGTCAAAAAAGACATAACACTTTGCTGCATTTAGACACGAAACAGTTTGCAACATCATCAAAAGAAAATTATGCTGAATCCTCGCAAGCAGAGAAGGCAAATACCAAGCACGATCCTGTGGGAAGTTCAGTAACACTTACGGCATCAAAAATTAAACAAACAACAAGCCAACAAGGATATGTAATGCTTGCAACAGCCAAAATAAATGTGACAGCACTGAATGGGATTTGCTGTGAAGTAAGAGCAATTTTAGACTCAGGCTCTCAAGTAAATCTGATAACAGAACACTTGGTAAGAAAACTAATGATAACGCCAACTCGCACATCGCTATGCATTGAAGGAATAGGGAAAAGGTCTCAAAATTGTTCCCGACGAATTACCCTCAACTTGGAATCAAGTAAAGGCTCTTACGCAACAACAATGGACACTGCGCAGTGGTCCATTCCTGATAACATCTCATTGGCGGATCCAACATTTGACCAACCAGGACGAGTAGACGTTTTACTTGGTGCAGAATTATATTTTGACTTATTAACAAGTGGTCAAATACATTTGTCTACAGAGCTACCCACGTTACAAAACACAGCATTTGGATGGGTAGTCGGTGGCAAAATCAATCGTCAGCAAGTTGACAAAGCAATTTGTGCAGTTCTAGATGAAGAAAGAATTGACAATATGCTTCAAAATTTTTGGAAGCTAGATGAACCCGAAAATCCTGGACAAAATTGATCGCCTAACGATAAACAATGTGAAAGTTACTTCATCAACACAACAAAAAGGAATAATGAAGGACGATTTGTGGTTCAATCGCCTTTCCAAGAGAATCCATCAGTTCTAGGAGACTCAAGGACTCAAGCTCTTCGCAGGTTTCTTTCATTAGAAACACGTTTAGATAGAGCACCTCTAATAAAAAAAGAATACATCAAGTTCATGATACAGTACGAGGATCTGGGTCACATGGTTGAAGTTAATCCAGAAGAAATAATGCATCCACAATATTTCATTCCTCATCATTATGTACTAAAGCCTGACAGTAGTACTACAAAACTACGAGTTGTGTTTGACGCATCAGCAAATTCATGATAAAGTACGAGGATCTGGGTCACATGGTTGAAATTAATCCAGAAGAAATAATGCATCCACAATATTTCATTCCTCATCATTATGTACTAAAGCCTGACAGTAGTACTACAAAAAAAACTACGAGTTGTGTTTGACGCATCAGCAAAATCAACGTCTGGGCTATCATTAAATGACATATTACACACTGGACCCACCGTTCAAAGTGAATTGTTTACTACACTTCTTCGTTTTCGGCTACCAAAATATGTGTTCACAACAGACGTGGAAAAGATGTATAGACAAATTATGGTTGACGAAGCTGATCAAAGGTTCCAAATGATCTTCTGGAGAAGATCACAGGATGAGCCACTAAAAATTTACAAGCTAAAAACTGTGAGGTACGGGATTTCAGCTGCTCCATATCTAGCAACAAAATGCTTACAACAACTTGCAGAAAATAATACTGCCACATACCCACTAGGGGCCCAAGCCTTGCACGACGATTTTTATGTTGACGATGGCCTTAGTGGTGCAGACAGCCTCAGTACAGCCATAGAAATGCAGCAATAGCTAACAAGTCTCTTGGGGAGTGCAGGGCTTAAATTGCGTAAATGGTGTGCTAATCATCCTCGATTACTGCATGGGATACCAGTAGAAGATCAAGAAGTCAACTTGGATTTCAAAGAAACTTCAGTAAAAACACTTGGACTCACCTGGATGCCCAAATCAGACGTTTTTTGTATAAAAACTGGTAGTTTGGAGAATACAAAAATCACAAAGCAAACGGTTGTATCAGATCTCGCCAAGGTATTTGACCCTCTCGGTTTGGTAGGTCCAGTTGTGGTGTCAGCAAAAATCTTTATTCAACAATTGAGGAGTGGCCGTACCAAAGGGCCTAAGTACCATTTCGAGGCAAAAGTAGTGTCATAATATGAAAAGGGTGGCATTTTGTTAGAATTTAATAAAACTGTTTTTTGTTTTCACTAAAAATTTTTTTTGATAGTGTTAAATTGATGTCATTATGTTGAAAAAAATTATAACAGTCAAATAACAAACTATTGAGCACATAAAAATTATGACATTACTTTTGCGAAATGGTACTTAGGCCCTTTGGTACGGCCACTCCTCAATTATGGCAACTTCAACTAAACTGGGATGACGAACTTCCAGCAGATTTAAGCACAACATGGCTAAAATTCAAAGATGGTTTGAGAACTCTTAACAACAAGAAGATTGAAAGGCATGTTTTTAACCAAGACAAACCAAAATCTATTCAACTTCATACATTTGTCGACGCATCAGAAAAGGCGTATGGTGCAGCAATCTATATAAGGACAGTCTCTACAAACAACACCGTCACCGTGAGACTTTTATGTTCAAAATGTCGTGTTGCTCCACTGAAAAGGCAAACTCTACCACGATTAGAGTTATGTGCAGCACTTTTAGGTGCACAATTCACACCAAGAGTCCGTAATGATCTGAAATTAGAAAATAAACCATCATTTCTTTGGACAGATTCATCAATAGTTTTGTCCTGGATCAATTCAAAAACGAATCTGTTTCACACATTCGTTGCAAATAGAATAGCTAAAATTCAAGAAACCACCACTACACAACAATGGAAACACGTCGGTTCCAAAGAAAATCCGGCCGATATAATATCTCGGGGATTAACTCCTGAGAAAATACACGACAACAACATGTGGTTTTATGGTCCATTATTTTTAAGCGGAAACGAAGAACAATGGCCAAAACCAATTGATCGCAATTTAAGAATTGATTGTGACATCGAAAGAAGACAACAAAAACCAATTGTTGCAGTTGCAGCTATTGGTTCAGCAAACAACGAAGACATCATTTACAACATTAAATCAGGAAATTCATTCGCAAAACTAAAACGCATTGTTGGGTATGTCCTCAGATTTATCCAACACGCAAAGGATCCAAGAAATAAGCAATCATATCTAGTCCTCAGCGCAACTGAACTAGAATCGTCACTGAATCTCATTATTAAGATTGTACAACAAATCGAATTTCAGGAAGAAATTCAACAGATCAATAGCAATGGAACAATAAACAAAAGCAGCACATTATCAAGTTTAGCTCCATTCATAGACAATAATGGATTATTGCGGGTAGGCGGAAGACTAGAGTCATCAATTCTATGTTATAACGCCAAACATCCCATGCTGCTCCCATGCAATGACATAATAACAAAGCGTATTATGCAAAATTTGCACGTAAAACATATGCATTGTGGAACTCAGACATTGCTGGCACAAGTAAGATCACAATTTTGGCCAATTAAAGGAAAAATAATGGCACGATCAATAGTTCAACATTGTGTCAGGTGCACTAGAAGTGAACCTGCAACTTTTCAGCAACTCATGGGAAATCTTGCAGCAACACGAGTACAACCTTCCCGTCCATTTCTGAATGCCGGAGTGGATTTCTGTGGACCAATATGGATGCACTACAAAGTACGAGGAAAGCGACCGCAAAAAGCATATATTGCAGTATATTGTTGTTTTGCTACAAAAGCAGTCCATCTAGAAATCGTAAGTGATCTCACTACTAATGCATTCATTGGTTCACTTAAAAGATTTATTGGTCGACGAGGGCATTGCCAGAATTTATACTGTGATAATGCCACAAACTTCGTTGGTGCCTGCAACAAGCTAACCGATTTAACAGAAATAATTCATTCAAAACCAGCACAGGACAAGATTACCAGGGAATGCAGCGAGAGAGGGATGACTTTCAATTTTATTCCACCTAGGGCACCACATTTTGGAGGACTTTGGGAGGCAGCAGTCAAGTCAGCTAAACATCTCTTAGTTCGCAGCGTATCAACCGCCTCCTTAACTTATGAAGAACTAGAAACTATTATAGTCGAAGTGGAGGCAATACTCAACTCAAGACCAATAACTCCTATGTCATCTAACCCAAATGATTTCGCAGCCCTTACGCCTGGTCATTTTCTTATTGGAGAACCACTAACATCTCCAATAGATTCAAAAATTACAGAAACGAAGATGACAACCTTGGCCAGATGGGACCTGGTATAACATATCAAGCAGGAGTTTTGGAAACGTTGGCATAACGAATACCTTAGTGAATTACAGCATCGAAACAAATGGAAGGATACATATGCAAACATCAAGGAAGATACTTTGGTGATCATCAAGGAGGATAACGTACCCCCACTTCAATGGCCCTTAGGACGAATTCTCAAGGTACCTATACAAGGGAGACGATGGAAAAGTTCGAGTAGTGGATGTCAAAACATCAGCAGGATCTATCAAGCGCCCGATAACCAGGTTAGCTCCACTGTTCCCAGCAATTGAAGAAAATAATTCACAACCAAACACAGATCCAGAAAACGGTTGTTACGCGCGGTTCTATATCCTGTCACAAATGACATAAATTCAAAAATTTCGGTATTCAAAATAAATTGGAAAAATCGCATGAAATTGTTTGTCCGGCTAGTTCTATCTAAGGTTGTGTTTCTCCCATTATTAAGAACGCGTAATCATAGAAAAATTCATCCATAGTTGATAGATTGAAATCAGAAGCAAAATCAAACGCTGATTTCCTGAACGTCAAATACAAAAATTCAATTCAACTTAAAGTGGCTAGATCTTAAACCACTTGCGCGCACCTATCCCACCCATCCATGAGCAATTAAACGCGCTAAAATAAATAAAGAAATTGCTCCCTAACGCAGCCATGTACCCCCTTAACACTTACCCATTTCCTACCTCAGCATTCCATTTAAATTAAAGAATTAATTTTCCATTTTAATTATTTAAAGATTTTAATCAAAAATTTTGCTTTCGTTTGCTTTCATTTCTGTCTTTTTTTAAGTTTATGAATTCGTGTTTTTCTTTTAAATTTAATTTTTTACAAGCTAACAAAGCACTTAACACTAGTACCGGTACCCTAAGGATAAAGTTATACATAAGGGAAAAAAGTTTATAATAATATGAATAATAGGATTAAAATTATAAGAATGAAATAAAAATATAATGTTTAACAATAAGGATACTTAAGCTGCAGCAGGTGATGTGGCTACTGGGTAGCTGTTGAAAAATTGTTGACTGCTGTAGATGACGTCATTTGCTGATTTTTTTTTTGTTGATTTTGTGCAATTTTTATTTTGCCTTTCATTTTTTTCACTTCTTTTCTTTTATTTATGTTCTTTTAATGCTTTTTTTTATGAATTTCTTTGTCACTTTTGGTTTTTTTATCTTTGTTTAGTTTTTAATTTTTTTTCTTTTATTATGCTTTGCGTTGGTTATTCGTCGCACAATCGAGTGCGGCAATAAAAATGGATGCGCACCAATACAAATTTTTTCGCACAATGGCTTCTTTTAGGTTTACACTCCTTTTTTTTCACATTTGGCACAACAGAGATGCAATTTTAATGCGGCAACAGCGACGTTGACTGTAACAGCACATTTTCTGCCAACGACGAATAGGACTGCGTTGTACCAAGAGTATGCACAAACCGCTGCGCTGGCAGCTGAAACGACAGCGACTGCGACGAAGCTTAAATAGTTAACGGCACGGAATATATTTGACGACTGAAATTGCGATGGCTACTGCAGCTGGATTCAGGAAGTAAATTCGGCTCTTCTTGTTGTAGATAATTTGACAAACCACTATCGACGACGGCGTAATTGGCAGCAGCAGAGTAGCGTACAGGGACAGACATTGTGCTGGCTGGCCTAATACATTTTGGCAGCCATTTTCTTTTAAGTTGGTTGCGATTGCACTTTTTAAAACTAACTTATAGATTTGGAAAATTATGTACTATAAATTATCGTGTGCCATTTAGTCTAGTTTTTTTCAGTCAAATTTGTATTTTACACTGTAGTCTGCTGTACAATTAGCAAAAATTTTCTCTATTTTCTGCCTATCAGAATGTACAATTTTTAAATTTTCCTACTAGCGTCGACTTTACAAAGCAGTAAAAAAAATTTTCTTCGATCATATTATTAGATTTAGCAACAGCGCACTGATTTTAGTTTTTTTTCCTCTATTCCGCGATCAACCCGTTTTTTTCTTTTCAATTTTCGCACTAAAAACTTTTGGCTGTCGCGACCACCAATAAATGATTAAATTTTCTAAAATGCGGTTTTTTTTTTCAAGTTATTATTAAGAAAATTTTTCTGTACATAATATTTTAGATTATGTACAGCTATCAAGCGTGCGCGACACAAACCAAATTTCGTTGGTTTTTTTATTAAAAACTATCAACCGACGCGTTCCGTTAACAAAATCCAACTGACTGACTCAATAATTTTTCCTTTGTTCTTCGCCTAACATTGCTAACTGACACCAACACACTCACAGTATTCGATACTGATCACCTCATATCCCAACGGTCACCATAAAAAAAACATGAACAAAAAAAATTTGCAAAATTCCGCGCTTTTCAAAGTGCTATCATTCTAATGGACGAGAGTGAGACAAGAATAGTATCGTTAAATATGTCAAGTTTTCTGTGAGAGTTTTAGTGAAAGCAGCAATAAAGAATTTGACGATGAATATAGGGTGTTCCACAATTTAGGTACGTGGTATAATTTGCAATTACCCCAGTTGACAAAATGTTTGAATGGTGACATCCGAAACCCAGTCACCAAATTATTTGAAAAGCTATATCCGTAACACGGTCAAGGTGAAAATTTAAGCCCTCCACCGAAGAAAAGAGTCCGAACAACTACAAGCCCGTTGTTACTTACAATTATTATGACTCTATTGTTACTACCTATTGCGATATGTAATCCAATAAACATAACTCAGTTTGGCAACGACATTGGCATATTCTTCGAATCCATAAGATCCACAAAAATTGCAACAGCTGAATGGAAAATGATCGTGTATTATGATTTAAAACCGTTTTGGACAGAAATGGATGCTCTTCAAAATGGAACAGCAGCTCTTCAACAGTTATGTAACGAGCTACTTCAGGATCAAACGCTAATTTCTACAAAATGACACAAACGAGCAGCAGTCAACTTTATAGGGAACGAAGCGCACTCATTATTTGGAGTCTTGGATTCAGATTACGCAGAGGAAATGTCGAACACAATCATTCAACTGAAGGATAATGACAACTACGCAATTAGCCTTCTTCGAAACCAAACCTCAATTATTGACTCCACAATAAACATTATCAAAAGGGACGAAGTTAAGGCCCAGTCCAGAATCGCACTTTTTCAACGCCAAATTTATGAAATCAAAAACAAAATTGGAAAAGATTCGGAACAAATCCGGGTGACGCAACTTTTACTATCATTAGCAGCAGAACTGTCACTCATAACAGCAAATCTTCAACGTACACATTCTGAGATTCTGAACGTACTCGCAGACACACACCATGGAAAAATTAGTCCAATGCTGCTCTCACCCCAGCAATTAAGGAGTGAAATTAACATCATACGAACCCATCTTCCAGCATCACGATCCTTGCCAATAGCAGAAGAAAACATTGTCGAATTCTACAAAATTATGAATGTAAAGACAGCAATAAGCAGCCATCATGTGCTATTTCTTATTGAAATACCCTTGGTAGACCAACAACACTTCAGTTTGTTCAAACTTGTTCCCATTCCAATAGTAATGAACGAAACCATGGTAGCTATACGTACTGAAATTGCGTTCCTCGCTGTAAACATGCAGCGTGATCAATATGTTGCATTTACCACCGCTGATTTACGCGAGTGTTTTGTGACCAAAGAAGATATATATATTTGTACAACCAAACAAATAAAATACAGAAAAGAATCATCGCAGCATACATGTGAAATTCAAATGTTCAACAACAAAACACCTTCTAACTGCCATGTATCACAAATTGACGGCAACATTTACTTACAACAACTTAACAACCCAAACAAATGGATTTATTCATCGACCAAGGATAACGAAATGTCAGCTCACTGCTCGTCAAAATTTCGCGGAATTAAAACATTAATGAAAAATTGTTTTTCATGTTTCGTATAAAAAAACAACAAACAATTTTTCGTGTGTGTTGTAGTCCTCAGAAATTTAAAAAATTATTGAAATATTGTTGTTGTTGTAAACGAGCCACCAAAAAAACAACAAAAAATTGTTTTTTTGATTGTTGTCTTTCGGGGAATTTGGAAGTTTTGCGCTCTTGTACGAATCAACCAATTATCTGGTCATACAAATCGTAGATGAGTGTTCGATAACTCGTTTTTAAGACAAGAATTAGATCTAAAGGAATCAGATAAAACAAAAGAGGAAAATCATTTCATTATTTATTTAAAAGCTATTTACTTTGTTTTAAGCTTTAAGCTCAATAGCTATTAGCTAAGAAGGCTAATAGCTATAGTAGCTAAACACTGTTATTACTATTAGTTATTATTAATGCGTCTTGTGTATAACCTCAAACATAGCCAAAAACAGTGTTTTTGTTCTTTATTAACTAACTATTTAGCCCAGGAAAATAAGACGAAAAAAGAGCTGCTGTGCGAAATAATTCCAAGTGAATTTTTTTTACCGGAATTATCTTTATTAATGCATGATAAATAAAGTGTGAAAAGTCCATTGCAAAGTCGTGTGCGCATAAAAATGTATAGAAAATCAAATTATCTTTTAAACGGTATTCCAATTTTTTTTGTACGACCTCTCATTGAAGAGTTATCGCAATTTAAAAAGTAAGATATTTTAATATGAACTCATATGTAACATTTCATATTAAAACTGTTAACAACTTTTAAAATTGGGTGATCTTCTAAACCGTAAGTCGTACGAAAAAATTTTTAACGCACTTTTGTAGGAAATTTCCTGTGCTACAAAATTGGAGACCAACATTTTTCTGTAAAAATTAGCATTAGCGAGATATTTGCAAAAAACTGATTTTAGCGACCTTTGAGCCTTAATAACTTTTTATGCGCATACGACTTTGCAATGGACTTTTCACACTTTATTCAACATGCATTAATTAACATAATTCCGGTGAAAAATATTCACTTGAAATTATTTCGCAGCAAAATTCTTATTTTCCTGGGCTAATTTAGCAACGGATATTTCAGAGAAAAAAAAAAAGATACAGATATAATTCAAAGTGGTTTTTGAAGATAAAGAATAGGAATTTAAAACGAAAACAAGGTTTTACGAAATCGTACTATATTGTTTTGTGGTATAGCGCCAAATTTGGGGAACAATTTTTTTATATAGCTTTTATGTAAGGATATTTCAAAATTCAGATGTAATAGGGAAATTTTGAGACTGGATTCAGATTCAGCATTGAGAAGTACATTAGAAATGATTGTTTTTTTTTTTTTAATACGAAGAATTCAATTTTTGAAGGAAATGTAAAGTGTACTGGGATAAAATTTAATATCTCCTGAAAGATACCAGTAAGGATGTTTTAGTTTGCATTTTTTACCCTATGAATATGTGCACAACTCTCTGTATATTCCGTTTTTGGATTTATTGGCCACTGTTCGGGGCCAGAAAACGAGACAGGAAGCAGGTACGATTTTATTAGCTTGCTCAAAATTTGAGTCGTTGGCCCTCTCCGAATTCGGTTTAACGCAAAGATAAGCTGCTTTGTCGTGGATATAGTTTTTCCTTGAAGCTTCGACTTCATAATGGACCATACAGTCTCAGTTGGCATCTGAACTTTGAGATTGCCAATCGAACGTCTGTATGTGATTTTCTTTTTTCCAGGATTTTCATGTTTTACGACATATTTTCGTGCAACAACGGCTTAAGGTTGGGTGATTGTGGCTATTGAAACATCAACTCCCTTACGGATTTTTAACGAACAGATGCCGTATCGCTTTTTCCAGGTAGTTAACACGCTGACTTCTAAATAGCTATTATTAAGCGATTCTCAGTGCTTTTGTCGCTACACTTAGCTTTTGATTAAAAAAAAATTACCGCACGGCAGACTGATGCAGTCGTAATAAACATGTACTAAGCTATCGATTCCCATATACATTTCCACTACACCTAAGTATTCCGAATTTATGTGCTCAGCTCTCCGTCTTTTAAAACATTTGATAGAAACGCTTACATTACATTTTTTATTTCTATTACAGGTTTGTGGTACATAAAGTGGGCAAAAGCAAATACATGGTTCAATCAATACCAGGGGAGTTAAGCCTCGAAGAGACAACAATATTAACATTAGCTTCGAACACAGAACAAGGTTGTGTGACGCAAACAATGCTGATGGAAGGCTTAGGGTTCGTATAATCTATAACTATTCTTCTTTGTTCATAAATTTATGAAAAACTAGTAGTATATCTTGGGTACATAGAAGTATACCTGCGCCTACATAATGACCTCTGATGCGATCAACACATGAAAGGAGTAAAACAAATGCAATAATTTTTATTAAATTAAAACTACTACACCTTTTCAAGTGGATGCGGAAGGTTTAGTGCATCACTAAACTGATTTACATTTACTATTTCCTTTTAAGTAGTGAGGCACTTTAAAAAAAAAATCCTTCTCGAAGTTCAGTGTCTCTCCATTCCGAATTTCTGGTAGTCTGTAATAGCGCAAAAATCGTATGATGACGCCAATAAAGAATTGCAGTCTAAAAGTATCGAAAAATGCTGAAATAAATCAAAGAAATCGGTGAAAGTCCAAAAGTATCGAAAAACGTCCAAAATATTGCTAAAAGCACAAGTATCGAAATCCTTCCAAAATATCGGTAAAAGTCCGAAAATATCGAAAAACATCCAAAATATCAGTAAAGTCCAAAAGTATCGCAAAACATCCACAATATCGTTAAAATTCCAATAGTATCGAAAATCATCCAAAATACCGGTTAAAGTCCAAAAGTATCGAAAAACTTCCACAATATCGGTTGAAGTCCAAAAATATCGAAAAATATCCAAAATATCAACAAAAGTCCATAAGTATCGAAAAACATCCAAAATATCGGTAAAAGTATTGGTAAGAAACCAAGTATCGATACATATCCAAAATATCGGTAAAAGTCCAAAAGTATCGAAAAATATCTAAAATATCGGTGCAGAACGTTGACAGAGTGCAATAAAACAGGTTTCTTGCAAGCAAGGGAAAATTTCAACCAGAAAATTCTTCTCATTCCACGTAACACTGCGGGTGCTGTTGTTGTTGTATTTATATGGGAAATTTTGATCCTGTTTTTAAATGACTCAATGGCAACTTTTGAGGAAAATATAAAAAAATAAATCGAAATCCGGCTAAATAGTTCGCTGGTAAAACGGGGGCAAAAAATATGGTTCACTTATTTATATATAGATTAATTGATACTCACAAAATTAAATGATTTAAGTTTGTTTGAGAACATACTTATTAAATTTTTTACGAACTTTTCAGTCAAATTTGCAATGAACAACAACAGACGCTAAAAAAAAAATCAAAATATTTAATATGCTCTCAAAAAAAAGTCATTCAATTTTGTGGAAATCATTTAATTTGAAAAGGGGAACACGACTTTTATTTATAACCTTGCAAGATCTCACTCAAACTAAATCGAATCGATATTTTGCTTTGGGCGTATCACCGCAAATTTTTCTGCAGATGTTATTTCACTCAAAGCTCTTTATATATCGGCATTTCCACAGAAAGGTAAACAGTGACCCAAAAATTTAAATCAACATATCTCTGAATTTATTTAGCGTACATGAATGAGATTTGGTACATATGTAAAAAGCACAGACAAATAATGTGTACTGGAAAAAATGGGGGTATCACGCCTACACAAAAACCACTTCATCATATCAATGTTTATCGCAAATGAATGAGGTTTGATACATGTGTACATAGCGCCAAGACAAATAATGTTCCAGGGAAAATGGGCGATGTCACGGCCATAAACAAAATTCATAATTTATGAGATTTGGTAGACATGTAAAATGGATAGGGACGAATGACATCCTTTGGAAAAATTAGTGATGCCACGTCAACTTAACAAGATAAGGTAGTACGGTCACGTGCGACACCATGGAAATGCTCATATGGGCATTTCCCAGGTGACGAACGTGTCCGTCGTAAACATTTAAAGTGCAAAAAAAGTGGAGGTGAAACATATTTTAGTTTTTCTTTACACTATTGCTCTTATGTAGCATTATAATTAGTGCCAACTTTAATGGCAGGCGAAGTCCTGGTTCTAAGGTATACGCAAAACAAAGACGCAGAACAAACTTGACAAAAATAGAAGTAGTTTTCGTGCCCATTCAAAGAAAGTAAGAATTCAGCGAAACAAGTCAGAATTTCTTAGTGCGACTAATCTTAGAATTTTATGCAGTAATGTTACTTTATAATGTGTTTTATTTGATTCATATATTTTCAGTACTTTTCTTTGTTTTGATCATAATTTGAATTGATACGTGAAAATATGAACGTGACATTTTTTCCACCATACCAATTTTAAATTGAAAATCTTTCAAAAACCAGAACTTCCCAGTGAATGTTGGATCACCAATTTTTTCAAAGGATGTCATCTGTCCATTTTACATGTGTATCAAATCTCATAAATTATGAATTTATTTTTTTAGGTGCGTGACATCGCCCATTTTCCCAAGGAACATAATTTGTTCTGGCGCTCTGTATACAACGTCAACGGCTACACGTGTCGACACAAGCTACCGGTTTTACCTCCATTTCTCGGTGTTTTGATTTGAAATCAGCTGTCAAAATTTAATTTTGACACTTGTATCGTGTTCAGCGACCCGAAAAACAATAAGATACACATTTGATGGCGAAAAATATTTCAGGCAACGCGATTCCCAGCAAGTTAAAACAAGAAGTATATAAAATCTATGTTAATTTTCATTTAAATTTGAATGTTTTCGTGGCACAGGTTAATTCGTTTAAAAAAACCTGTCCTTTGGGGGATCTCATTTTTTTCTCAAAGTCTTTCGATTCTGGGGGAGCGCGACATAAAATTTTGACTTTTCCCAAATAAGAGACACCCTAGTATACATGTATCAAATCTCATTCATGTGCAATAAATATTTTCGGAGATATGATGAAGTGGTTATTGTGGGGGCGTGATACTCTAATTTTTTCCAGTACACATTATTTGTCTTGGTGCTTTTTACATATCGATACCTTAGAGCGCTATAGTCCTATCTCCACTTTTTGCGATTTTGAGATTTTTGCAGTTATGGCAACATTGTGGGCTTTTTTACCGTTTGGAAAACTGTGTGATGTCAAAATACCACTAAAACACCAAAATATTCGAAAATTAAAAAAAAGCCTATCTCCAAACTGTAATTTTTTCAAGAGCGCTACTGTCCTATCTCCACTGAATATTCAAAAAAATCACATTTTTAAAAAAATTCTTCGTTTTTTCGCGTTTTCTTCGCGTTTCATGACTTTTTGCGACATTTAAGTGAACAAATTTGGTTACACCCAAGGCTCCACTCTTATTTGTCGGAACCAAAAATTCAAAAAAAAAAAATTCGTTTTTTCGTGTTTTCCACGCGTTTCATTACTTTTTGCGACATTTTAGTGGAAAAAATTCAAAAAATGTACTAAATACGTCGTTTTTTTCAATATTAGTGGAATTCTATATAAGGGCAAAAGTAATGACATGCTATAAATTGGCTGGGATTTCATTAGAAGTTAATAAAATTGGTTAAAAACATTAAATTATGTTAAAATATACTGTAGGTAAAAATATTGCATGTATCGTTATATCAAAATAGCAGCCAATCGTAAATAACCACTGTTTGAAATCTTCTTTTTACATTTCCCAACAATTGGAAAAATGGAGATAGGACTATAGCGCTCTAAGGTATCGATATGTACCAAATTTCATCCATGTAAGTCAAATAGATTCAGAGATATGATGATTTTATTTTTTGGCTCACGGTGGACCTTTTGGCGGCAATGCCGATACACATTAGACTGATTTGATAATTTTTTTTTTGCTTCCTTTTTGCTTTCAAACAGTTTTTTTTTTATTAAAAGGATAGAAACTAAAAATACTGGTACAAGGAGAGCCCATAATATTAATCTTTACTGGTGGCGCAGCTTATTTCTTTGTTTTAAGCATGAATTGTATTGTAAAGAATACTCTTCTCAGCAAGTGTGACTTTTTCGTAAAAAAACAAACTATTTTTCAAACGTGTGGCACCCAATTTTGTACCGCGAATTATCAATTTTAGATATAGGAAGTATTTTTCAGCCTGCGTAACTGAGATTTTTCGATCGCCTCGCCCAATATCTTCAAAAATCATTTTTCGAAGGAGATGCACTGAACATTTCGCTGAACTGCCTCAAAAGTTATAGCTCAATAACTGAAGCGGTTTTTTCATTTAACACTCAAAATTTTGCTCGAATTTCGCCATTGCTCACTTTTGTACTGAGGGGCGAATTTTTTACATATTAATTGGCCCTAGATCAAATGATCACGCAAGGTTTAAGACTGTTTTGTGCCCCCGGGTTGTTGTGTCCTTCAAAATACCATTTTTTTAGGCGCAATTACGCATGAAAAATCACCATTTGAAATTTTTTCTAGTGTGTTACCACCGAACCAGAGGTGGCACACCCTTCTACCCGGCCACATCTTTTAGTCATAACATTAAGAAATAATATTTCATGGGGAATATTGCGAAAAAACAATCGGCTCGAGAGCAGCATGTTAGAAACCGAAAGTTACAAGATTTCGGGTAAAAAGCATTCACACAACTTGAGAGACCAGTATCTAGCGTTCTGCCGGAGGCTTATCAACGAGTTTTTCTTACGTCTTAACACCCATGTTAAAGATCCTGAAAGCCCCAAATAATCCGCTGAACCGCCTCATAAGTTATAGTTTAATAACGGAAGCGGTCTCTTCAATTTACACTCAAAATTTGTGGATTTTGCTCGAATTTCGGCAAAAAAATTTAAAAATAAAGTTTCCAGGCGGTACACACGCATGTTTTCATATTAAGCATCATCCAGTAAGTGGCCGGGACATGTTAGAATGAATGGGAAATGCAACGGGTGCTCACTCGGTGAACCGAGACCTATTCACACCTAAAGTCACAATTGCTGAGATTTCCCCATATATCTCGTGAAAGAGAAAATTTGAACGAATCGGACTACTACCACTGGAAAGTGCATAACATTTTTAATGAAAAAGTTTATAAGAATTTTTTTCGTGAAGATGTCACTTCGTTAGTTTTTTAGCTTTCAAAGTTTAAAATCGTTTTCAAACTGGAGAAAACTGTATTAGTAGAGTTCCCAGGGAGTTAAAAACACTGTATACGTAGGACTTCTACAAGACCGCATGAAATTTAATTATTAAAAGTGGAATGCTTAGCTTAAAATATAAATAAAAAAGTTTACCTATTAAAAAGTTGTGATCTTTTTTGTCATTTCCCAGTGTGCCAAACGGACTAGTTTCGGATCCGTAACGGGTTCATATTTTCGTTCTTTTTATCCGTTACGGAATCCGTTACGTATCCGTTACTGATCCGTGTGCGGGAAGGATTCCTAAAAAAAACGAATCGTTTTTTCTTCTTTTATGGATCCGTTTCGAACCTGTAACGTACATCAAAAACGAATTCAAAACGGATTCGCTTTTAATGTTAATGCTGCTTCTAAAAAAAAAAAGAAAACAGGGTGAAGCGCTTATTTTTAATTAAAAAAAACAAAATAACAACAAAAAAAAAAAATTACTAGCCCGGCCGGGAGTCGAACTCAGGCTCCCGGGGTATTACTCTTTCATACACGAGACGTTAGACAACTAGGCTATTGACCGATATGATGTTTACTTATCTGATGTAGACTTATTTGATGTTGAGATTTAAAGTTTGTATATTAAACAAATTTCTGTTGTTTTTTTATAAGTATTCTGTGTTGTTTTTCTTCCCTTCTTTTGATAAAAAATGTTATATACTCAAATTTGGAATCAAAAACATTTTTTCAAACAGAGTTTGAAAAGTTTACAAAAAATCATACGCAATAAAATAAAAATAAAAAAAACAAATCAAAAATATTTTTTTTATCATAAAAATTAATTAAAGCAAATCCGTTTTCAGTTCGTATTTGAAGTATTTACGGAATCGAAACGGATTTGCCCAGGTTCGAATCCTACCAGAGGTGGATTTTTACCCTTTATTTTTCTTCCTTTTTTTTTTCTTTTTATTATTTTTTAATTGCTAATAGGCGCATCAAAACGGTTTTTTTCTGTAAATATACAGCATTAACATATTTAAAAGCAAATCCGTTTTGAATTCGTTTTTACATAAGTTTCGGATTCGAAACGGGCCCGCACTGCGGAATTTAATTTTTTTTTATTCGCTAATAAGCGCTTCAAAATGTTTTTTTTTTTTATCTAAACAAAGCGTTTTGAATTCGTTTTTGATGTACGTTACGGGTTCGAAATGGATCCGTTACCGCGGATTACGTTTTTTATACCTTTATGAACTCGTAATGGATTCGAAACGGATCCTCATCCGTTTTTGTGCACATTGGGCTACCAGAGGTGGATTTTTACCCTTTATTTTTCTTCATTTTTTTTCTTTTTATTATTTTTTAATTGCTAATAGGCGCATCAAAACGGTCTTTTCTGTAAATATACAGCATTAACATATTTAAAAGCAAATCCGTTTTGAATACGTTTCGGATTTTTATTCGCTAATAAGCGCTTAAAATGTTTTTTTTTATCTTAACAATGCGTTTTGAATTCGTTTTTGATGTACGTTACGGGTTCGAAATGGATCCGTTACCGCGGATTACGTTTTTTATACCTTTATGAACTCGTAACGGATTCGAAACGGATCCTCATCCGTTTTTGTGCACATTGGGTTGGTAGATTTACCTGGAAAGTTTTTCGAAGTTTTTTAAACTGATTTTTTCTTTTAAATTGTGATAATACATGAACGGAGCGTCGCAGCAATAAACAAAAATACCAGCTTATAGGGAATTGTTTGTTCTACAAACAACATTTTGTTTTTTTTTTTTTTTTTTTGTACGACTTAAAGTATAGGAGATATCTTTTGACAAACTTAAAATTTAGAAAAAAACTGTTTTTGCAAAATATTCCGAAACGATATGCCGCAGAAAAAATTTTTTTCTTGGATTTTGCAGAACATGTTATTATCTATGAATGTCTTTACCCAGTGTGCCAAACGGACTCGTTTCGGATCCGTAACGGGTTCATATTTTCGTTATTTTTATCCGTTACGGAATCCGTTACGTATCCGTTACTGATCCGTTTGCGGGAAGGATTCCTAAAAAAAAACGAATCGTTTTTTCTTCTTTTATGGATCCGTTTCGAACCTGTAACGCAAAAACGAATTCAAAACGGATTCGCTTTTAATAATGTTAATGCTGCTTATAAAAAAAAAGAAAACAGGGTGAAGCGCTTATTTTTAATTAAAAACAAACAAAATAACAAAAAAAAAAAAAAAAAATTACTAGCCCGGCCGGGAGTCGAACTCTTTCATACACGAGACGTTAGACAACTAGGCTATTGACCGATATGATGCTGACTTATCTGATGTAGACTTATTTGATGTTGAGATTTAAAGTTTGTATATTAAACAAATTTCTGTTGTTTTTTTATAAGTATTCTGTGTTGTTTTTCTTCCCTTCTTTTGATAAAAAATGTTATATGGGCAAATCCCAAAAACTTTTAACATCCCGCGTCCGTATACTGAATAGCGATACTGAGCTGAATTTATACAATTTTAGATGATGGATATGAATCATTTTCATTGTACAGGTGTATGCTAACAAGTTTATGAGACAAAAAATCTGAAGTAAAGCTTGTACGAATAGATATAACCATTTGAATGATCAGTTTATTCAAATTTGCCGTGTCTGTTGCAATATTTTATGATTATATCTGTATGCTGTACTCACGCCGTGTACTTTAGAATGTTGGTTTTCAGTAAAAACTCTACTGAATCGATACCCCTTTTGAATAGGATAATGCAAATATATGTGCTTAGCTTCTATAAAAAACTACAGGGTGCTAAAGAAGCGTCCGTCGATTTCAAAATTTTTCATATGCGAGTCTTGAAAACAACTTTACAGCCACGCCGTCTAGAATTTCAGGATTTTCATGGTGGGGTTAGATTGCATATTCGAAACAGAAAAGATCTACGAAAACCAAATTGGTGTGCCATGCACCGTTTTTGTTATACAGGGCTAAATGTTCGAGGCAAAAAAACGTAAATGTGACTGAAAAATCGTTTAAACCGACGGCACACGAGAAACATCATCTTGACATTCAAAAAATGTTTTGTGAACATTTCTTCCTATTGTGGTACAAATATAAAACCATGCGGCGTTGGCTAATTCTACACGAATTTTTCGATTTTTTACAATCAAACTATTTTTGGATTTTTTTATTTCATTCAAAATGCTTTATTTTTTACGCCGCGTAACTTAAGTGGTTAACGTTAACGATTTTTTACTCCCAAAACACATCTCTTGATGGTAGAACACGAGAAAACCATGTGCCTTGAAAATTTTTACGACCTCTTTTTTTTTCAAAATGTTAAAAGTTTTTGGGATTTGCCCTTATCTGTTCGATCTTTTTATTTTCACATATTTTTGTCTGTGTACGGTCATAATAAAACGTTTATAAATGATATAAAACTGTAAAGTAATAATAAAATAATTTATTTCATTCAAAATGGTTTATTTTTTACGCCGCGTAACTTAAGTGATTAACGTTAATGATTTTTTACTCCCAAAACACATCTCTTGACGGTAGAATGCTAGAAAACCATGTGCCTTAAAACATTTTTCGGACTTTTTTTTTTCTCAAAATGTTAAAAGTTTTTGGGATTTGCCCATATACATACTCAAATTTGGAATCAAAAACATTTTTTCAAACAGAGTTTGAAAAGTTTACAAAAAATCATACGCAATAAAATAAAAAGAAAAAAAAAAAAACAAATCAAAAATCCCAGTGTGCCAAACGGACTCGTTTCGGATCCGTAACGGGTTCATATTTTCGTTCTTTTTATCCGTTACTGATCCGTTTGCGGGAAGGATTCCTAAAAAAAAACGAATCGTTTTTTCTTCTTTTATGGATCCGTTTCGAACCTGTAACGTACATCAAAAACGAATTCAAAACGGATTCGCTTTTAATAATGTTAATGCTGCTTATAAAAAAAAAGAAAACGGGGTGAAGCGCTTATTTTTAATTAAAAAAAACAAAATAACAAAAAAAAAAAAAAATTAACGCCCGGCCGGGAGTCGAACTCAGGCTCCCGGGGTATTACTCTTTCATACACGAGACGTTAGACAACTAGGCTATTGGCCGGTATGATGTTTACTTAACTGATGTAGACTTATTTGATGTTGAGAATTAAAGTTTGTATATTAAACAAATTTCTGTTGTTTTTTTATAAGTATTCTGTGTTGTTTTTCTTCCCTTCTTTTGATAAAAAATGTTATATACTCAAATTTGGAATCAAAAACATTTTTTCAAACAGAGTTTGAAAAGTTTACAAAAAATCATACGCAATAAAATAAAAAGAAAAAAAAAACAAATCAAAAATATTTTTTTTATCATAAAAATTAAATAAAGCAAATCCGTTTTGAGTTCGTATTTGAAGTATTTACGGAATCGAAACGGATTTGCCCAGGTTCGAATCCTACGAGACGTGGATTTGTACCCTTTATTTTTCTTCCTTTTTTTTCTTTTTATTATTTTTTAATTGCTAATAGGCGCATCAAAATGGTTTTTTTCTGTAAATATACAGCATTAACATATTTAAAAGCAAATCCGTTTTGAATTCGTTTTTACATAAGTTTCGGATTCGAAACGGGCCCGCACTGCGGAATTTAATTTTTTTTTTATTCGCTAATAAGCGCTTCAAAATGTTTTTTTTTAATCTAAACAAAGCGTTTTGAATTCGTTTTTGATGTACGTTATGGGTTCGAAATGGATCCGTTACCGCGGATTACGTTTTTTATACCTTTACGAACTCGTAATGGATTCGAAACGGATCCTCATCCGTTTTTGTGCACATTGGGATATTTCTTTTATCATAAAAATTAAATAAAGCAAATCCGTTTTGAGTTCGTATTTGAAGTATTTACGGAATCGAAACGGATTTGCCCAGGTTCGAATCCTACCAGAGGTGGATTTTTACCCTTTATTTTTCTTCCTTTTTTTTCTTTTTATTATTTTTTAATTGCTAATAGACGCATCAAAACGGTTTTTTTCTGTAAATATACAGCATTAACATATTTAAAAGCAAATCCGTTTTGAATTCGTTTTTACATAAGTTTCGGATTCGAAATGGGCCCGCACTGCGGAATTTAATTTTTTTTTATTCGCTTATAAGCGCTTCAAAATGTTTTTTTTTTTTTTTTATCTAAACAAAGCGTTTTGAATTCGTTTTTGATGTACATTACGGGTTCGAAATTGATCCGTTACCGCGGATTACGTTTTTTATACCTTTATGAACTCGTAATGGATTCAAAACGGATCCTCATCCGTTTTTGTGCACATTGGGTACCAACACTTTTTCCGTCCGACTTACCGTTCATGAGATATCGCGATTTGAAAATGAACATAGTTTTATGAAAAGTTAAACGCAGTAGGCCTCTTCGTTTTGCCTTTTTGGACAAAACACCGTAGTCGGTGTTGGAAACAACTTTAATTACGAAGAAATTTACTAGAATTTTTCTCTAGAAGTACCCGTTACAGAGATAAAAATAGTAATTTTAAATGTGTTTTACGATTAGTGGAGTGCCTGAGACTTTTAACCGAGGATATTTATTAGAGTGAATGAATTTATATAGTTGAGGTGGGATTTTGTTTTTTATACCATAAAAAGAAAAGTTTACCAAAAATTTTTTTGTGCAATTGATTTTTTCTTTATTTAAGCAATAACTATAAAAAGTTAATACAACACTAAATCCAAAATAGATGTAACATTTTGCAAACTATTTTTTCTTAACTAATTTAGAGTCGCTGAACTCGAAAACCCACTTATTTTTTATTTCTTTGGACCGTTCCCGAGTTATTCGGACATTTATATTTTCGAGGTTATAGCTTCATATACATCAATATATTTGTAGAGCGCCAAGTCCGATCGATTTTATTTTACAATGCTTACAAAGAGTGAGTAATGGCTCTTTTAACGAGTATACGAATGATTATGCTCTGAACAAAATTAACTGAGTTATAGCAGGAAAAACTCAGATTTTTTAAAAATTATAAAAAATTTTTCATATCAATATCAAATGAAAAACTTAGTTTTTCGCATTTACTTATTTGAAAAAAAATTTTTTTTAAAATTTTATTCAATGGCAAATTCAATTGCAAATATTTTAAGCCTAGTTTGAGCAAAATCGAATGCGATTTCTTGAAGATATTAAGGATTTGGTGCAATAAGAATGATGAGAAGTTGTCCAGAGCATTTTCAAAATGTTCAGCCTAAGTCAACAGATCCAATTTTTCAGCTTCCACATCGGCCATTCTACACTCATTGAACATTTTAAAGAAGCTCTCATAATTTTTTGTAAAACAACATTTCGGACCGGGTTGCAATTGCATCAAAAATATAAATTTTTGAAAAAAAACGATATGCCTTCATTGCACTAAAACCTTAATATCTTCACGAGATTTCATTCGATTTTGCTCAAAGTTAGCTTAGAATGTTTGGAATTAAATGTGCCATTGAATAAAATTGTTAAAATTTTTTTTTTTTAAATAAATATATGCGAAAAACTAAGTTTTTCATTTGACGTTGGTATGAAAAATTTAAAAATTTTTTTAAAAAATCTAAGTTTTTCGTGCTATAACTCAGTTAATTATATTCGGAGCATTATCATTGGTATACCCGTTAGAAACGCCATTAGTCATTCTTTGTAATCGTGGTAAAATAAAATCGATCGGATTTGGCGTTATACAAATATTTTGATGTATATGATGCTATAATCTCGAAAATAAAAATGGCCGAATAACTCGGGAACGGTTAGAAGGAAAAAAGAAAAAAAAAATGCGTTTTTCGTGTTCAGCGACCTCAAATTAGTTTAGAAAAAATGGTTTGCAAATTGTTACAATTATTTTTAATGTAGTGTTATACTAACTAACTTTTTATAGTTAATACACAAATCAAAAGCACAAAAAAATTTTGGGTAAACTTTTTTTTATGGCATTTAAAACAAAATCCCATCCCAATCATATAAATTCATTCGGTCTTGTAGAAATCTTAGGTTAAAAGCCCCAGGCACTCCACTATATTTAATTTTCTCAAGTTTTAAAGCGATATATTTAGTTTTCTCAAGTTTAAAAACGATTTTAAACTTTGAAAGCTAAAAAACTAACGATAACTGATTTCCAGAATCTGGAGCGAAGAGCGTTTGCCAGAAGATTGGCTACATGGCATGCTAGTCAAATTGCCGAAAAAAGGTGACCTAAGCGAGTGCCGAAATTTTAGAGGAATAACTTTGCTCTCAGTACCATCAAAAGTACTGACAAAAGTGCTTCTAAACAGGGTAAGCGAAAAGCTTGATTCGGCCATCCGAAAGCAACAAGCAGGATTCCGGCCAAACCGATCATGCGTGGATCAAATCAACACTCTTAGAATAATTGTGGAACAATCATGTGAGTGGCGTGCTGCGCTTCAACTTGTCTTCGTAGACTATAGCACTGCCTTCTAAGGCTTTAAATGCGGTGTGTTACACAACGGGTTGTTGTCACCGACATCCACCACTAATCCAGGCGTACGGCAGGGGTGTTTACTATCACCATATCTCTTCCTTATCGTTCTTGACGATATCCTAGATAAAGCTCTTAATAAGGCTAAAAGATGTATCCAATGGAACTTTACCGAACATCTAGAAGATCTTGACTACGCTGACGATATTTGCCTCTTAT
The DNA here is from genome assembly GCA_951812925.1 of Calliopum simillimum. Classification (NCBI taxonomy): domain Eukaryota; kingdom Metazoa; phylum Arthropoda; class Insecta; order Diptera; family Lauxaniidae; genus Calliopum; species Calliopum simillimum. The sequence continues at coordinate 78,725,516 of OX638368.1, read as the reverse complement.
CGTCCAAACACTCAGATATGCAAAGCAAAATTGAAGATGTGCATTGTTTGTTCGTCAGCTGTTAGTCATGGAGTCGCACAGTGCAATTTAAGGAAAAATTAAAAACAATATATATATTAGGTTGCAGCACTTTTTCGAAATAATGGGAAAAGTATAGGTTGCATCAAAGATTATCTTGGGAGCAGGCCTTATAACAAAGACTGCATACTTAGTTTTGGTCAAAACTCCCGAAAAGATGGCCCGCCCGGGGCTTGAATGAAGGTCTAAACGACAAAAATCATAGTTTTTTCGCAGTTTTTTATTTTATCTCATAAACCACGAAACTATTGGAAGTAATTCATCCTAAATCTTTGAAAGGAATTAATTTTCTACATTTTTTGTATTTTTCTCATTGCTCTACAGTGAAGTTTGCCCTATGGAAGTCCCGGAAGAAGTTCAAATTTTTTGATTTAAAAAACGGTTTTTTCCCTATAACTCAAGATACAAGAGACACACAAAAAGTTTAGACCTCAATAAATGTGGGAAATCTGTTTTCCTATAGTTTTGCTTTGAAATCTTTATTCCAAAAGTAAACGGTTTCCGGTTGCTAGAGGCCGAAATTTGTTAAAAATAATTGTGCATCATGAAAAAGCGACCTTTTATTGTTTTGTTTTTAAAATATACCCAAACTTTTGATTAGAAACTGATGCAAAAACTGAGAGCTTCTAAACATGGTCTTTAAAATGGAAATCGGATTGAAATTGCGTGAGATATGATAATTCTTATATACTTGGTATTTTGTGTAAAGTTCTGATTTTGGGTATTTTTGTTTCACAGTGTATTTTGCATCCACAACTTAAGATTTTTTTATGTTTATTACTTTACGTTAAAGAACGATAAACAGCGCAACTTTTAAGACCAAAAATGTCAAAATCGGTTTGTAGTTTCCTTGCGAATTTCAGCCTGAGATTTTGGATTTTTTTCAATTTTTGTCAAATACGGCTTTTTTTGAGTATGAGCGACTGTATACCCTAAATACCGTAGAAAATGTGTACTATTATATCCCAAAAACTGTTGCAAATATATTTTGCTATATTTTGCTTCTAATAGTCATCTTTCCACAGCTAACCATTTGTGCCCTAGAGGCCGATTTTTGTGATAAAAAAAATCGAATTTTTAGAAATTTTAATTTTGAAGCAACCTTTTGATGTTTTTGCTTGCAAATTTTCCCGAAATTTTTGTAAAGAATTTAAGATAAGGTTAAAAGCTTTCAAACGTAGTCTTTAGAATAGAAATTGGTTGAAATTTACGCGAGATATGACAGTTTTTATATACTCTGTGATACAAAAAAATAACCAAAAATCATATCTGCACAATAAAAAAATACTCTTATATCTCTCTCTTATAACTTTTATATCTTGCGTAAATTCCAACCGATTTCTTTTTCAAAGACCACGTTTGGAAGCTTTCAACTTTTTTTTAAGTGCCTTGTTTAAAATTTTTGAAAAATTTGTAAGCAAAAACATCAAAAGGTCGCTTCAAAATAAAAATTTCTAAAAATATGATTTTTTTTTTCACAAAAATCGGCCTCTAGGGCACAAACTTTTAGCTGTGGAAAGATGACTATCAGAAGCAAAATATAGTACACATTTTTTACGGCATTTAGGGTATACAGTCGCTTATACTCAAAAAAAGCCGTATTTGACAAAAACTGAAAAAAATCCAAACTCTCAGGTTGAAATTTGCAAGGAAACCACAGACTAGTTTTGACGTTCTTGGTATTGAAAAATGCGCCGTTTATTATGCTTTGACGTAATGTAGCACGCATAAAAAAATTTCAAGTTTTGGTTGCAAAATACGCTGTGAAACAAAAATACCCAAAACCACAACTTTACAAAAAATACGAAGTATATAATAATTGTCATATCTCGCGCAATTTCAATACGATTTCCATTTTGAAGACCATGTTTGAAAGCTTTTGACTTCTCAATTAGTTTTTTATCATAATTTTGGGTATGTTTCAAAACAAAAACATAAAAAAGTCGCCTTGACATGATATACAATTATTTTTAACAAATTTCGGCCTCTAGCGGGAAACCGTTTACTTTTCGAATAAAGATTTCAAATCAAAACTATAGGAAACAGATTTCCTACATTTATTAAGGTCTAAAGTTTTTGTGTGTCTCTTGTATCTTGAGTTATAGGAAAAAAACCGTTTTTTAAATCAAAAAATTTGAACTTCTTCCGGGACTTCCATAGGGCAAACTTCACTGTAGAGCAATGAGAAAAATACAAAAAATGTAGAAAATTAATCCCTTTCAAAGATTTAGGATGAATTACTACCAACAGTTTCGTGGTTTTTGAGATAAAATAAAAAAACTGCGAAAAAACAATGATTTTTGTCGTTTAGACCTTCATTCAAGCCCCGGGCCATCTTTTCGGGGGTTTTGACCAAAACTAAGTATACAGTTTTTGTTTTAAGATCTTAATCTATGATAATTTTTGATGCACTCATTTTTTTTGAATTTTGCTGCACCCTAATATATATAGTACATTATCATATCATACTACTAAATAAAACACAATGTCTGTGGCTTCTTTCAAAGATATTTTACATGGCAAGGTTTAAGGATACATTTGCATTTCAAAATACTCTCGGCTTTAAATTCAAAAAGTTATTTTAATTAATAAATTTCGGCTTCGTCCGGGTTTTTGCATATGTCTTAATTCGAAAAATCAGTTTACTTTAAAGGTATTTTAGTAGATGAGATTCCACGGTAAAATCTAATTTGAAATTCCCACGTCTTCGCACGGAATATTAAAAAGTTCTGGTGCCGGGAAAAATAACATCCGCTGGAAAAATGTGTAACACAGCGAAATATAAAAAAACACAACATTCTGCAACTGGCCGACACAGATGAGATAGGTACATACATTTTTAAAGATTATCAGGAACGGCCTTGGTGAGATAAAAAACACATAGCCTTCATGGCTATTAAGCTTCAAGCTTTAAATCAAGTAAAGCTTAAAATAAATTAGGAAAATGAAAAAATTATGAGTTTTAATGTGTTATTTTTTTGGCACTTTCTCAACATACCCACTCAGATCACGTGTATACATAACTACAAATGCATAAATGCAGTTGTATGTATGTAATAACATGATCCAAGGAATTAACCCTGCATGCTGCGGGGCTCGGACAACACAGACATTAAATAAAAAACAACCAATAACCAACAAATTCAATTATAATAATCTTTCAATCTAAGTTTGAGTTGACCTTTTGGATAGCTAATGCTATATACTTCGCAATGATTAATAAGAGTTGTCATGCGATTAAAAGGGGATGATGCCATATAATTAGTTCTACTAACCGGTTGATAAAATAATGGATTAGAGTTACGATTACTTCTTCGGTTAGTATTTAAATAAATATATTTAAGAAGCTCTGGTGCGGCAAGTTGATGCAGATAAAGTATATCCGCTATATTTCTACGCGTACTCAAAGACTGCATACGTAACATCAAACGATCTTCATAAGGAGGAAGGTTTGAAGAATCCGCCCAATTAAAGCCTTTAAGAGCAAAACGAACAAAATTTTTTTGAATTCTTTTAATTCTATCGATATGTAAATATATTATAAAATGGTGACCAAACTTGGCTAGCGTACTCTAAGTGAGGACGCACAATTTTACGTTACTAAAGGGGTATTAAATTATTTTGCCCATCGTTTAATAAAGCCAAGCAGTGATTAAGATTTTTTTCAAATTTGATTAATATGTTCATTGAACGTTAGTTTAACATCAAAATGTATACCAAGGTTTTTGACTGAATCGACACGACTGATTTGTTTATCATTTAATTTATAATTAAACTCTATAATATTATTTTTTCTAGAAAAAGTCATTGTTTGGCATTTATCAGAATTGAGATGTAAGCTATTTTTACAACACCAAACTTCAAAAGATTTCATGTCACACTGAAGTAGGAAACTGTCTTCATCTCCCTTCACGATCCTGTATATTTTCATATCATCTGCATATATAAGCAAATGAGAGTTTTTAATAATGTGAGTAACATCATTTATTGCTAAAATAAACAGGAGAGGTCCCAAGTGGTTTCTTTGCGAAACACCTGAAGACGCAGTAAATGGAGGTGACACCTTCCGAAATCTTATTTGATATGAACGATCTGACAAATAAGATTCGACCCAACTGACAAAATTGAAAGGATCTCCAATCCGTTTTAATTTAAACAAAATGAAGTTATGTGGTAGTTTGTCAAATGCTTTACTGAAATCTGTGTAAATACAGTCAACTTTCCCACTAGAGTCCAAAAAGTTTAATGTAAAAGAAGTAAAATCAAGAAGGTTATATACTGTAGATCTGCCATTAACAAAACCATGCTGACGTGATGTAATGACTTCACCACAGCACACCTTGACTTGATCGTATATAATTTTTTTCAAAAAGCTTCGGCCTGTAATTTGAAACATCATTTTTACATCCTTTCTTAAAGATTGGACTTATGAATGATTCCTTCCAAAATTGAGGAAAATAGTTATCGTTAATAGATTTATTAAATTAAAAGCTGAGTGGATGACTCAAGAAGATAGAGCTACAATTAATACCATCAGGTCCACTTCCAAGATCGTCATCAATAGATGCAATATATTTCTCCACGAGTTCAGCGGAGAAAGATAATGCATTAAATGAAACTTTCGGGTCAGTTTCCATGAATTCAAAATTCATATCTGGGCTAAATAAATCAGATGAAAAAGAATTTTTAAATAAATTAGCAAACAACCCCGCAATTATTTCGGGGTTGCTGGTAAGCCCGTCATCAGTCTTGAACTCAGTCGGAAAACCGTGTGACTTTTTTTTTAATTAATAAATCCCCAAAAATTCTTCGGGCCTTGGAGAATGTTCAACTTCATTTTATTCAAATACTCAGAATAAACAGAAGCTGTTTCAATTTAAATTCGTCAAACAGTTTGTTATAATTTTTTAAATCGTTTCGGTTTTTTAGTTTTTGGAACAGATGATGATTTACATTATTAGTTAATTGGATTGGACAAAAATTTGAACCTAAATGTTTATGTTTTGTAGGGAAGATTATCATAAAAGTGGTGACAATCAGCAAGTAACAACAATTTAAAACATTAAAGTGTACGTCAAGTAAAGTTTATGATAATAAAGTACCCACAGCAACCAAACTCATAAATGCTATTGATGTTTTCCCATCTGTATACCTTGATGCTCTTCGTATTGACTATGAAGCCTTCGGGTGACTTTCGGGAACCTTCGGATGCCTTAGTAAACAATCAATTAAGGCTTGTTGATAGTCCGCCATATTCTTTAAATACCTAGGAATTCTTTGTTTTGATTTTGAAGCCTTCGGGTGAACTTCTGGAACCTTTTGGTTCCAAAAAACTACCAGTTAGACCTTTTTGAAAGTCCGCCAATGATTTTTTCCCTCTAGTATACCGAAATATTCTTCGTTTTGACTATCAAGCCTTCGGGTAGCCTTTGAGAACCTTCGGGTGTCTTAGAAAACTATCAAATAAGGTTCATTGATAGTCTACCATAGATGTTTTTCCTCTAGTATGCCCAGATATTCTTCGTTTTGACCAGAAAACCTTCGGATGACCTTCGGGAACCTTCGTGTATAGTATAAAAACCTTTCCATGTTTGAGATACACTCACTGCCAAGGTTTGAGCTTAATTAACCAAATAGTTTCTGAGTGATTTTAACACTATTTAAACGCTACATATTGTGAGTTAGGGCTTTTTTCTTTCAAGAATTTTTTGTTACGTGTTAGGGCTTTTTTAAAATTGACTATAACTTGGCTATTTTTGATGATATCATGCCTAATTTTTGTAGGGAGGTGTATTAGAGAGTGGCCAACCAGAATATGCAAAAAAGTCAATTTCGAAAAAATTTGAGTTACGCCTTTTCTATATTAAGCTAACGAGATATATTTTTTCCAAGCCCTGTTACGACTATTACGAATTTTCTTTAAGTCTCTTGTATACCAAGAGTATGCAGAGTTATTAAAGCTATAGCTTTAAAAAGTTCTTTATAGAAAAATTTAATGTTATTTTCCAAAGAATTATTTTTAAAGAAGTTTAAAAAATTATTAACATTGTTCCTCAAAATGTTATTCAACTTCAAAAAGTCAGCTTTTTTGAAATTGAATTCATAAATTTTTATAGAAGAACATTTATTATTTAAAATATTTTGATCTAATTGGTACAATATATTCAAAGGTGGATGACAAGTATCAACCACACTAAGGGCATTGAAGGCGTTATTTACAATAACCTTACTACTATCTGTAGCCAAAACTAAGTTAAGTTGTCGTCCGTGACAATTCGTTATACAACTAACTTGTTGTAAATCAGTTAAAATTTTGTCAACAAAAATTTGTTGTTGTCGGGTTTTAGGACATGACGCATAATAATATGTGTCATCCTCAGACAAAGTCCATTTTAGGTCAGGCAAATTGAAATCACCTAACAATAAAATGTCGTCAACTTTGACATAATGTTGTGTTCATGTGATTATTTCCTACCAAAATTGCCAGTTGCGCCTTGAGATCACGATTCTTTCGCTCAACTGGATTTGTTTCTGGATGATAAACTGGTGTCAAAATATGCTGAATATCAAGGCAAAAGACAACTTTTTGCATAACCGCTGAAAATCCGTTGTCAGAGATGACTTTCCTGGGAACACCTTACCGTAGAAAAACTTCATCAATTAGTGTTTTAGCGCAGGCTCCTGTAGTTGCTTCCTTCAATGCAAATAATTCGACCCATCTGCTGGCTATGTCTTCAACAATGAACATCCATTCGAAGTTTTGTGGCGTTGCTAATAAAGGGCCAAAGAGATCAATGGCAACTATCGAAAACATTGACTACTGGATACAGTTTGATACAGCCCCGCAGGTTTCAAATTCGTTGCTTTATAACGCTGACATTCAAGGCATTCCTTAATGTATTTGCCAATTTGTTTCCGCATTCCAGGTCAATAATACCTTGATGCAATCTTTTTATGGTCCTCTCGTTCCATAGTGGCCAGCAGTTTCTTTACTGTGGTAATGCTCTAGGATGTCTGATCTGTCGTTTTTCGGAATCACTAGTTGTGCATTTTCTTCTTCGTCATGGTAGCAATATAGCACTCCATCATTCATCAAAAACCCTCTTTTGGACCAATATACAAAATCGTCTGTTTTCTGCTCAAAACATTCAATAATGGCTGTAATAACTTACGTTTTTGATCCTATTCATATAACAGAAAGTAGATAAAAGTCACTAATTTATGAAAGACGCTTTATTGCTGATCATTATACAAACTTAGCTCCCTGAACAATTTAATTAATTCACTCGCCACTTATCTGTGTTGCCGATACCATTCTACTCAAATGATGTTGCCGTTCTCCACATCCCTCCCGTATTTTTGAGTTTCAGTTTTAAATTAGAACCGGTTTTTGGAACTGCTAGCCCTGGATCGACCTGTACTGGATTATTAAAAGAAACTTCATCTGGATAATGCGAAGAGTTGAAATTCTGGACATTTCTTTCCTCTGTCACGTTGGTATACCAACGGCTATAGCGGCTGTTACTGGAGCATTTAAAGGAATCTCACCTGGATGTTGTAACGTATCTGGAATCTGGTCATTTCTTTCCTCTGCCACGTTGGTAGGTACTTTCTTGACATGACTAACGTTCCTTCTAAAGGTTTTGCCTCCTCCAGAAATCTCCACTTCATTTCCAATTATATTCTTGACTTCATATACTGTTGGGTTAAGTGTTGGTGTAAGTTTATGTGGGAAAACCACATTCCGCAACAAAACTTTGTCTCCCACTTCGATATTCGATTCTTTAGCTCTTCTTTGCTTGTCCCCTTTCTCTTTCCCTTTTTGCTTGTTCATTATATCTAAATCTCTGGCAGCTAAATCCATACATCTTGGATTCCTGGGATCTTGTCGCGGATTACCCGGTTAAACATCAACTCAGTTGGAGGGGTTTCTGTGGTGCCGTGAGGTGTTACATTGTACATCAAAATAAATTTTTGGATTTCGTCTTTATAATTTATTTTATTGGCATGAGGGATTTTGAGACGTTTTACTAATGACCTATTCATGTTTTCAACTTCGCGGTTCGCCTGTGGCCAATAAGGTGGTGTCGTTATCAATATGTTATTTTCTTTGCAGAAGTTTTTAAATTCTGCGCTTACATATTGCCTGCCATTATCTGCCCTAAGGGACTTATGTATCCCCAATCTGCTAAAAATTTCTCGCAATATGTTAATAATTGCTTCAGAGGTGATTTTCCTTAAAAATTTTACTTCTAGTAGGTCTGAGGCGACACATTGCCACTGACCATCAGGAAAAACGTGTCTCTTCATTGGAGTTGGATTGTTCGGTTTTGAAACTAATAAACAATCCCAATCCCAATTCTCGGTCAATAAAAGGCCGCCATACTTTAGCTCTTATTCTCCGTTTCATCGCAGATTCCCCCGGGTGACCTCATGAGCCAATTCCAATAAATTCTTTCTTAAAGATTTTGGTATAACGATACGAGTTCCCCGCAATAAAATGTTACCAACTACAAGCGGAATGGATAATAGACATTTGGCGTATCTGATGGCCAAGAGTCGTTTTTAATATAGCCAATTGAATTCACTGACCGGCTTCTCCAAAAAGGTAACGGAAACAACTATAAAATCGTTAATGACAGGATTCCCGGAAAAGGTGGATAGATTTATAAAGTCCGATTAATATTCCAATATCTAAATGTTTATTGAATTTCTATAATATATTAATAAGTTCCCATATTTTTAAGAATTTTTAAATTGAACGGTTTAAGTTTTATTTAACTTTAAGCGTGTATAAGTTTTTTTCGACACATTCTTTACAGCCAATGGGTGAGCCTTGCCAAAATATCAAAATCAAAAACGGGAATTATGACAAGGGATAATGGAGAATAACAATAAAACATGCATAAAGTCACTTAAGCTACCAATTTCAACGAGGGCACATAGCGCAGTCTTTCGATAAATGCGCTACTTAGAGAGTTTGACTTCGAATGATCATGGTTCAAACCCGACCTCAGACAAAAAGTTAACTTTTTCAATTGAGGGGTATAAAAACAAAGGCGACAATCTCCACTTTTTTGATTTTCGTAAAAACTAACACAAACGTGTATCTCTGAAGAAACAAGCATTTACATATTATACTGTATGTTTTGCGATTAAGTAGAATAGAGATGGATGAAGATATAAACCAAGTTTGAATCAAATCCTCAAAGAGGATTTTTGACAAATTAAATTAAAAATTTCGAGATTGTCGTGTTTGTTTCAATCAAGTGGGCATTGATGGGCTTGCAATAATCGAAGTGCCATACCCCCTCCGATTTCGCTGAGTTCTGGTACATAGCTTCGTAAGTTGCCAAAACCGGTAAAAATGACAAAAATAATTTTATCGATTTTTTGTGGTTTTAGAGAGGTGCAAAAAGTGGAAAAATTGTGAAAAACACTCCTTTACATAAATGTCCATAACTTGAACATTTCTAAACCGATTTTCATGTTCAGACTATTGAATCAGGCGATAAGCACTAGGTAAACTTTTCATGTTTGATAAAAAATACTATATTTAGTACTATTTTAGTACTAAAATTACAAAAAAAACCTTCCATTTACCACAAAACATGAAATTGATATTAATCAAAACAAAAGCTACAATCTCCAATGGAGATTGTTTCTATACCCCGCAATTGCTATTTCATTTAATTTAAAATGAAATTGAATTTAAAATAAATTAAATTGAACATAAATTGGTCTGAAGATGGTTACGTATCGGTAACCGAAACATTGGTCACCATAGCCGTGTTAATTAGTTTTCTATTATCCTAAATTGTCATAATTTTCTAAGTTGAGAAATGCATGCAATTTCGATTCTTGCAAATAATGACTAAAGTTCATAAAAAAAATTAATATAATTTTCATATAAGGAGTGTGTCATTTGAAATTAGTACACAGGCTTATGCTTATAACTTTTTCCACTACACAATTTAAATTTTTATGATTAGGACAGGTTTGAAAAACATGTCAAATACTATTTTGCATTACTTTGAATTTATTTGCGAACTAATGGCTAGCGAAAAGGATGTACGTAAACAAATTATAAAATTTTTTTCAAATGACCCGGAATATACTTTTAATAGAATTGCAAAGGATGCTAAAGTTAGCCAACATACACTATCCCGGGTAGTACAAAATTTACAGACAAATCTTAACACCAATTGCAAGCAAGGAACAGACAGAAAAAAGATGTAGTCACTGTATTAAGGCAAAAAGAGAGGTTACCATTTTTGAGAAAAATCCATACCTTTTAGTAAGAAAAACCAACCAGCTAGCGGATTGCTCCGAGTCATTTGTGCAAAGAGCGAAAGGAAAGGCTGGGCTAAGGACCTAAAAACTTCAGAAAGTGCCGGATCGGAATTTTCAAAAGAATTGTGAAGTAAAAACACGTGCAAATTTTAATGTTTCGTTATGGATGACTAAACATACGTCCTTTCCGATTTTTGGTCAGGCATTTTATATTGCAAATGAGAGCAAAATTTCTCTAAAACACCTTATTTGGCACTTAATTTGTAGCTGTGGTAAAATTAGCCAAAATTTCGTGACAACAGCAAAATCTACACCAAGGAATGCTGGCAAATGAGACTTCGACCATTTTTAAGAAAGTATGAGTGTTGCCGCCGAAAATTATAAAATTATTACATTGCTAAAATTTATTACACCTTATTAACTTTGCTTCACTGTGTTGAAAAATTTTATGCACATACATTACATAAATATTTCAATATTTGTTCATATGTTTAAAGTAAACTTCATAACTATTCTGCCAATTTTTTCATTTTTCAATTTTTGTTGCACACGCATTAGAAAACAATTTGTCTTTTAAGTTGCTGTTATTTGGTAAATCTTTTTTTATTGCTCTTGTTTGCAGCTGCATAGCCTTAGCTACAAACGAAAAGCAAAATTGGTTAGTTGTTTTACAAAGGGTTGCGTGAAAGACGAATTGTTTTAAAGCGCGCGTGTTATAGCGTAAACTAAAATACATAATTAAATTTTTGTAAATTTAAATTTGCGTTTTATTGTTAAAAATTTGTCAGCAAAATGTACCAGCAAAACCTCATTTTTGTTCCCAAAAAAAGCATACACACCAAATTGCCTTGAACTCCGGCCAATCGAAAGATATTCGGTTTTACATAGTTAAAAGGCAATTAAAGGCAATAGAAAAGGCATCCAAGGACATTGCATACTTTAGGCGTAAGTTAAAAGATTGAAGAAGATATCATCAAAGCATTAATGAGAGGTATTCCTGAAAAAATAAAATAATTTACGCTTTAAAATCAATAATATGTTTTTTAATCTTATTTTATTTATTTGGATTAAATTTGTGTTAATAAACTATGAACTTTTTGAAATTTGAAACTCTGGTTACTGAGATATATTTATTTTTCGATATGCTAATTTCAATATAAATGCATATAAAAAAATTGTTATGGGTGCTATTCTTGATTCCGTTCGATAAAGAAATATCGTTCGATATGAAAATTATTGTTCTTGATTCCGGCAGTATAGGAATATGAAAAAGCACTATGGGAAACTCTGGAATAAAGACATCCCTAACATTTTGACAGATGACAAAGGATAGAACAAAATTAGAAGTAACAACGGCCTTTCGTTTTGTCCGTGGATGAGTACAGACGTGTGCTCTCGGGTGTAGTCGTTCGCGTTTGCCTTAGCGTTGGATCCGTTACACGTGTTTTTATTAATAACATAACATAATTATAAGTTGTAACGTTCTGCGGAAAATTGGTTATTCTGGGGGGAAATAAGTCAAAGGTCGGGACCCACCTTAGCCGCTAGCAAAAAGTGGTTGGGGGACTCATGACCTAAACCCTAATCAGAACCCGTACATACAAATTTTATTACAGAGTCCCTTTTAAGCCACTGCTTAGTCAAAAAGAAAGTTATCATCAAATGGTCAAAATAGAAAAGAAGAAGAACTACAACACCAAAACGAGTACAAACCCCACATTATCTTTTTATAAATTTCCTTCACTAATGTTGATAATAGGTAGATCCCTTCAGTTCACGGAACTAGTACCGAACTAGCGAAGTTGCTAGCTTCCGGTAACCAGCATTAGTTCTTCCCAGATCTACTTTATTCGTTCTCAACTGGCGAATTTAACGTGTACATGTCATAGGCAGGAGCCAATTGCCACCCTTTGTTCTACCGCTCACTAGCTACTTCACTAGTGAAAAGAAGCTTCCTTGCAAGGCGTTCTCTATGCGAAAAAAAAAAAAAAAAAAAATTGAACTACTCACACTGAGATTCGATCCAAGGATCTAAGTTTTTACCCATGTAGATAAATTACGAAGCCTTTAGCTCATTCGTCTATAAAGCTTATTGACGTAGATGTTTAAAATTCGTGTTTAAACAAATGAAAAAATTTTTATTCTTTCTTTTTTAAGGGGTCATTCGCTTTTGTAATTGAAAAGAAACACTTTTTAAAAATTTTATTATGAAAAAACTATTATAGTTATTGACAAAATTTCTTTTGGACATTGTTAAACACTGTTTAAGAAATATGAAAAAAAATTTTTTTTTTATTTTTAGTTTCCCTTAGCTGCTGTAGAGGGCGCCATCCAAAAGTTACTTTTTAAACAGTAGGAAATATTTTAGACCTCCTGTAACAGATTTTTGAAAAATTCAAAATGGATTTTATTCTTGAGACCCAAAACTATACAATAAGCCTTTAAAATTCATACTTTTTTATATTTTGAAGTTTTTGTATGAATATTTATGAAAAATGCGAAAAAATTGAGGGACCTAACCTCAAAAAATGCGCCGTAAAAAAAAGGGGGGCGTATTTTTTAAAACTTTCAGAGGTTTATTGTTTAATTTTTTATGAGTAATCGAATGCTTTTTGGTTTTTTAAAATCGGTCGAGTAGGTTCGGAGAAAAATGTCCTACCAGTTTGAAAAGTAACTTTTGGGTGACGCCCTCTACAGCAGCCAAGGGAAACTTAATATAAAAAAAAATTAAATTTTTATCATATTTTTTGGACAATACTTAACAATGTTCAAAAGAAATTTTGTCAATAAATATAATAGTTTTTACATAATAAAATAAGGATTTACTTTTTAAATGTGTTATACGTCCAATTCTTTCCTATGCCTGTCCAGTGTGGTACAAAGCAGCCAAATGCCACTTAAAAAAGATGCAAATTCTTCAAAATAAATGCCTTAAAATGATAAACCGGAAGCACTGGAGATATGCTACTGCAGCACTTCACGAAGAAACTGGGTTTGAGATGTTCACCGACTTTATTAACAGAGTTAACACCAATTATTTCAACAAAAATCAATTTTCATCTTATCCTTTAATAAGGGAATGTAGTAACGTACTTTCATAACTAGTAAACCAAATTGACAATCACCAAATATGAAATTTGTTGATATCTGATTATTGTTAAAATAATCATTTTATCAACAACTTTTCTGAATGTTTGATTATTTTATAAATCAAATGGAGGTTTTTCTTTTTTCCTCTAATTTATTATGTATTTATTATATGTAGTCCTCATATACATGTCTAAGAATATATTTGCTGACATATCTTAAATGATAAAACTCATAATGTATACAATTAAATATTTATGTATGATACGAGAATGGAAAATAAAATTTGAATTGAATTGAATACATAATAAAATTTTTAAAAAGTGTTTTTTTGTTTTCAATTACAAAAGCGAATGTCCCCTTAAATTTTGTTCCCTTTCTTTTTTGTTGCTTTTTAGACAAATAAAATTACACAAATTTTGAAACTAAAAAGTTTCTCCAAAGAAAATTTGAAATTCAAACGTTCTTATCGCTCACGTTTTATATATTATTATTGAACTGACGACTTCTTGCAATACCCGGGTCAAAAAAGGAACTAATGCGTGTTTCGCTAGTGATATTAGCCGTGATTTTTTGACGCGTATATACAATTGTGGTAATTTTCAAATTGCGATAACTTATGAACGCTGAGTCGTACGATAAAAAGTCCAAGGGTCTTTTTCAGGGAGAACCACATGCTCTACAAATAATTTTAATCTTTTGTAAAAAAAAAAATAGTTATTTATAGTTATTAAAAAAAAATTGATTTTTGAATAACTCCTAAAAGATAAATTTTTTTATATATAAAATGAAAAGTTATTGTAGAGAACGTGATTCTCCATAAAAAAGTTCCTTAGAGTTTTTATTGTGCGACTCACTGTTCTTGAGTTATCGCAATTTAAAGATATCCACAATTGTATAAACGCGTCAAAAGAAACACGGCTATTGTGCCAAGTGTCTCCTTGAGAACTGCTGAGATGTTATGCCTACTCCCACATCATTAACCCATCCCCCATGATCATTCGTAGTAAGTTTATGAAATGATCCCATCGAAATTTACATACCCCACCACATTACCATTCTCCCTACGGGTAAGGGGTCAGAATATGCCCGAGGTAAGCATGCCTGTCGTAAAAGGCGACTAAAAGCGTAACTGGCACTGACAAGGCGAGTCGATGCCGCCTTAAAATGAGCATCTTGTCGAAATCCTGAAGCGTCTGACCCAAAGTGGGCGGCTCCCAGGTCAGCGTCTGTTCCAGATTGGGCGGCTGAAATTGAAAGTGAATTTGGTCACTATAGTTGCAGCGCTTGCCGGATCCAGCTTTAAGGTTATAACTTACTGCGTGGGGCGTTGCAGAGAAGATTATACTTATGAAGCATGGATCGAAAAACGATGGAAAACAATTCTCCAAGTGGTACCCACCAAAGTGCGGTTAATCCACCTGCCTCGGCAGCATGCACATCGGATTTGGAGGTGCAAGAAACATGCATAGTTAGGAATGATTCTCCTATAACTGGAACCAATATGGTTCGTCAAAATTTTAAAATCCTTTCGATGAAAACTCGAACACGCATCGGCTCTTGGAATGTCCGAACTCTTAATGAACTAGGCAAAATACATCAAGCCGTAAGAGAACTCCAAAAATTCAACCTTGAGATATTGGGATTAAGCGAGTGCAGATAGAACGGTGCCGGCAAATATGTACTTCCTGACGGCGAAAAATTTCTATACTCCGGTAGAGCGCAAAATGACATCCACAGGGATGGAGTTGAATTTTTGTTAAGTAAAACTGCAGTAAAGGCAGTTATGGAATGGAAACCTGTAAACGAAAGGCTCATTTGGTGCAGTTTTTGAACCCCCAAAAGAAATATTACCATCTTCCAAGCATAAGAGAGAGAAACCAAAGATGAATTCTACAGCCAGCTCGCTGCAGCAATAAACAGTGCTCACAAGAATGACATCATAATGGTTATGGGCGATTTGAATGCCAAAGTAGGCTCAGAAAACCTTAACCCTTAGCATGTGATTGGAAGACATGGTTTAGGTGCGAGAAACGACAATGAAGAGCTTCTCATTGACGCCTGCAATGCAGCCGGTCTTGTCGTTGGAGGTACGCTATTCCCACACAAAAAATGCCATAAACCTACTTGGGTGTCTCCAAACAACATCACTGAAAACCAAATCGACCACTTCTGCATTAGCAGAAAATGGAGAGGGAGTTTTCTGGACGTACGAGTAAAAAGGGCCGCTGACATAGGCTCCGACCACCATCTTCTCGTCGCGGTCATTCGACTAAAACTCGCCGCTAATAAACGTCCCAGCGAACAATCTGTAGCAAAAAAATTCGACGTGCTTAAGCTTAAGAACGACGAGATACTCAGATCTCTCGTAGAAGAACTTAAAACAGCTCCGTTCGATTGTGGTGAAAGTATTGAAACATCATGGAAGGCAGTTAAGACGGCGTTCTTAAACTCCAGTGAAAAAATACTTGGCTTTCGACCCTCGAACAAGAAGCACTGGATGAGCGAGGAAACGTGGGATCTTGTTGAAAAAAGAAGAAGCGCGAAAATACTGAGAGACGACACTAAAACTAGAGCGCAAAAGAACGACGCCGAAAAGGTCTTTAACTCTCTCAGTAAAGAAGTCAGGCGATCGTGCAGACAAGACAAAAGAAGAATGTATAACGATCTCGCGAGCGAAGCCAAAAGCGCTGCAAATGCTCAAAAACTCAGGCAGCTTTACGAAATCACCCGCTGATTATCTCGCAGAATACTCCAACAGAGCCGCCCTATCAAATACAAAAATGGAAATCTCTTAACATCCGCGGACGACCAACTAAAGAGATGGAAAGAGTATTTTTGTGATATACTAAATCCCATGTCTACCACATCCCCACAACCAGAATCACCAACTACAACTGCCGCAGTGACTTGCAGTAGTAGTCGAATACAAACACCGCCTACAATCGATGAAATAGTGAAAAGTATCCAAAGCATGAAAAACAACAAGGCCGCCGGTATAGATCAAATAACAGCTGAACTGCTAAAGGCATGCCCCATAACATCAGCTAAAATTCTCCATCCTCTGCTCAACAAAATCTGTAGCGAAGAGCGTTTGCCAGAAGATTGGCTACATGGCATGTCAAACTGCCGAACAAAGGTGACCTAAGCGAATGCCGAAATTAGAGGCATTACCTTGCTCTCAGTACCATCAAAAGTATTGATGAAAGTGCTTCTGAACAGGGTGAACAAAAAACTTGATTGGGCCATTCGAAAGCAGCAAGCAGAATTCCGGCGAAACCGATCATGCGTGGATCAAATCAACACGCTCAGAATAATTGTCGAACAATCATGCGAGTGGCGTGCTGCACTTCAACTTGTCTTCGTAAGCTATAGCACTGCCTTCGACAGTGTCTCCCGAGAAAACATCTGGGTTTCACTGCAACGAAGAGGTATTACCGCAAAGGCCATAAACTTAGTACGTGCTCAATATGAAGGCTTTAAATGCAGTGTGTTACACAACGGGTTGTTGTCACCGACATTCACCATTGATTCAGGCGTACGGCAGGGGTGCCTACTATCACTATCACTTTTCCTTATCGTTCTTGATGATATCCTTTATAAAGCTCTTAATAAGGCCAAAAGGGGTATCCAATGGAACTTTGGATCTTGTCGTTGGAATGGGCATAACTTTGCGAAAAAAAATCGTTGATGACCATTCACCACTTTTTTGGAAAGGGAAAAAGCAAGATGTTCAAGTTTATCTTACAAAATAGAGCAGAAAAAAATCCTTGCGACCTTGAAGCTAATTTGAAAAACAGCAAAAACGTCGTTTTTTGCACTTTAAGTTTAGTTTAGTTATTACCATGGGTAAATCAATGTTATTTCCATGGGTTTAACAGAAATTGCATTAAATTATAGAATTTTTTTATGATAAATAATTTAATTAAACTGTAAATGACTTTCCGCCTTATCCATCGATGAAAGCCCTTTCACTGGATGATATGCTGATTCTATGTTGGAATTTTATATGCAAATAAATGTATGTTAGGTTTGTATAAAACCATTTTTAGGCAACCTTTTTTCTCAAACTTTTTAACTTTAAAGTTTTTTGAATGGATTTTTCAATTAAAGCAAATTTTAATTTCAGTTTTCACTCTTATTTATCTTAAGGCAAATTCTAAATTTTAATTTCAATGCAATTTAACTTATTATTTCTTTCTTTTTAATAACTTTTACCACTTTTTCTTTTAACTATTTTTT
The DNA here is from genome assembly GCA_951812925.1 of Calliopum simillimum. Classification (NCBI taxonomy): domain Eukaryota; kingdom Metazoa; phylum Arthropoda; class Insecta; order Diptera; family Lauxaniidae; genus Calliopum; species Calliopum simillimum. The sequence goes on along the minus strand of OX638368.1, from coordinate 78,707,816 downwards.
AAAGCAAAATTCTTATTTTTTTTAAAGGCAAAAATATTTATGATTTTAATCCACCATTTTATGTTTTAGTATAAATTTTTCTCGGTTTTTCTAAATTTACTGCTGAAACAGAATGTGTAGCTGAAGCTTGAAGTACGAAGTAAGCGACGAACTGTCAAAAGTTGACTACACATATTTTAATACTCGTCAACACAATGTGAAGTTATCGCTGTAGCTGAAGCTTGCGGCGTAGTACAAAGTTCGAACTTTTCAACTTTGTCGCTTGCTGCATGCTTTTTGACAGAAGAACAATGTTACCGAATAGATGAAAATAAATTTGTAAAAATTATTTAATGATTTAAAGGTTAATTTAGCGCTAAATTCATTATAATTTCATAAAAAAGAGCAGCAAATAAAATTATGAAAATAATTTTAAGTTTTAAAAGTTTGGGTAGTTTTAAAATTTATGCAATTTTTATAACGAAATAAGATTGGTAACTCTATTCCATAAGCAGCAAACTTTTCCATTCTGATCATAGAAATTCTCGAAGCGCTTCATCGTCTGCTACACTACATTCTGTACTACAGCGGCATACTACAGCTTCATCATTCTGTTCAACGCTTTAATCTTACTTTTAGAGTTTGTTTTTTCTTTTTTCTTTACATGCGAAAACTAAAATCAATAAAAAGGAACACGCATAGTCATTTTTAACTAACTTTTGGATGCTGAATTCAGATCTGTTAACAAAATCGTTCTATCGCTACAGAATTTTGAGATATCCTAACCCAAAAACTACCAAAATATAAGATTTTTCGAGATTTTTTCCTACTTTTGAGGTTATGTTACACGACAGTGTAATACTTTGTCATAAAACCTGTTATGTTAGTCAAAAGCACATATCTTTGCGTACAAAACTCTTTTAAAATTATATCAATATCTTTTTCTTTCTTGGAGTTATCCTAACCTAAAAATTTAAAAAGAAACAAAAACAAGATTTTCCACAGCGTTTGAGGCTACATAGAGAACGCACGAAATTTTTTTGGTCTTTTATACTAACTGAATTACTTACTACAATCGTCTTCAAAATTAGCCATCGAGTGGTCACCTACGAATTTTCCCTTCTTCGTCACAACAATTTTAAGCAAACTAACTTTTTGCTTCAGTGTATTACTTGTTTTGGCATAACGTTTTTGTGTTTGTTAATGTCATAATAAAGAGCTCATAACTTTGTATAGAAAAATCGTAGATGACTATTTGATGGCTCATTTTGAAGACAATAAATGATTATAAGTGATTCAGTTAGCATAAAAGACCAAAAAAATTTCGTGCGTTCTCTATGTAGCCTCCAGCGTAGTCGAAAATCTTGTTTTTGTTTCTTTTTAAATTTTTAGGTTAGGATAACTCCAAGCAAAAAAGATATTGATGTATTTTAAAAGTAGTTTTGTACGCAAAAATATGTGCTTTTGACTAACATAACAGATTTTACGACAAAGTATTACACTGTCTTGTGACATAACCTCAAAAGTAGAAAAAAATCACGAAAAATCTTATATTTTGGTAATTTTTCGGTGAGGATATTTCAAAGTTCTGTAGCGATAGATCGATTTTGTTAACGGATTTGAATTCAGCATCCAAAAGTTAGTTAGAAACGACTATTCGTGTTCCTTTTTATTGATTTTAGTTTTCGCATGTTATTTTTGACTTAACTCAACTTTGCCAAAAACGGAAAATTCGATTTAAAAAAAAGCGCCCGACGGATTTTCTTAATTTTTTTTGTTATATGATAAGGAAAGTACCCTGAACAAGAAAATTATAAAAACTTTCCGAATGATGCAACTTGAGGGTTAAAAAATGTTTTGAACACCCGTGTTAACATGGTTGTTAATGATCATTTGGCTGAGCCGGATATGAATACTAGGGGTCTGCACAAGACGTCTTGTTTGCGTTTTAAGACATTTCGTTTCAAGATACGTTATATTTTGTACCCGTTTCTTATTTATCAAGTGCTCTAGTTCAGTGTCGTGTGTAAATGTCTTGACAGAACTAGAATTTCAAAGAAAATAAACAAATACTGTGCTAATTTGTCTTGTTTGATTTGTTTCAGTTATTTTAGTTGCATACTGTAGTAGTAGTGTACACTACTAAATGTTAATGGTGTGATAAGAGTAGTTTATCGCTCTCTTCTTGTGCCTCTTTTTGGTTTACGCTCTCTTTCTCTCTCTCGCATAAATGTATGAAAGCTACTACAATTCTTCAAGTGTTACCATAGCATAAATTTTATTGTGGTTTCTCTACTCGCACGTTTTACAGTGACCTGAAGTATTTGTTTTTATAAAATAGAGTTCACTGATGTATTTTTTAGAACCAAGTTTATTTTTCACACTGATAAAACAAGACAATGTAAATAGTGTCAAAATGAAATCAGTGTACACGATGATTTGAATCTTGAATTTTTTGGATCAAATGCATCAGTTCAGTGTAAAATATGGGAGCAAAAAAGTACACTTTATTTCAAGATGTCTTGTGCAGACCCCTAATGAATACTTTTTGTACGTACAGTACAATATTAAGTATGTATATTGAAAATTTCATTTTGTGCAATAAAATGCTCAATATTTTCCAATATTAAGGCAAAATAAAATTCATAATTTTAAAAAAACAGTAGGCAAATATCACCAGTGTTGAACTCGCGTCATTGACAGAGTTTTTAATAAAAATATCTTGCTAAGCTCAAAACCTACAAAAAAATTGTTTCATGTATAAAATAATATATAGGGTAGAACGGGGTTAAACAACCACTTTTGTGTTTGGCACTCTGTAAAAACTTTGTTTATGATAATAATTTGAAAATTTCAACTGTTCCTGCACGGTGCTCTTGAACAGGCGATAGGTTTTTGGGCTATGTGGAGAAAATCTGTGAATGGGGTTTCATTTTTATTAGTTTAGTGGTCTGTAAAATGCAAACCCCGAAATCGTAGCTGATCATCCCCGCGAAATATCGCAAAAATACATATCCCATATAAAAAAAAAAAAAAAATCGGAAAAAAAAACGCAACAAACAAATATAAAAATAGTTATATTTAATGGGTGCTATTCTTGATTCCGTCGGAAAGCATTTTCCGCGCGGAAGCAAATTTTGCTATTATTGATTCCGAAAATTAGATACATCTGTCATCACTGTTCCGCAAAACAGATAAATTTGGCATTATTGGGTGCTATTATTGATTCCGTCAGAAAGCATTTTCCGCGCGGAAGCAAATTTTGCTATTCTTGATTCCGAAAAGTAGATACATCTGTCATCACTGTTCCGCAAAACAGATAAATTTGGCATTCTTGTTTCCGCAAATAATTTGACAAATTTAACAACCCTGACATCGAAGTGACGCTCATTTTTGTGTATTCTTGATTCCGACGGAAAGATATATTTCAGTATTTTCCTTCCGCGAAATTTTTGTGGCGGAAAGACTATAAAAAGTTAAAAATGTATGCTTTTTTGATAATTTTGCTCTTTTTATTGATAAGGAAATCAAGCTAAATATTAAATATCAATTTTAAACACTTTACTACTACACAATAGTCGGTTTAATTAAAAATTACAAAATTTATTTTTAAAATAAAACTCAAAATTCATAAAACACATTTAATTTTATTTTATTAAAAAAAGAAAACAATTCATCTTTATATTGATTAGATATACAACTCATATAGAAGAAGTCACTTTCACATCCAACCCTCGCTGCGGTGATCAAACGATGCAATGTAATCAATGGAAAAAAAAAATTTTTCAACAAACACTTTTTTACAAAAAACAACTTTATAGAAACACGCGACTTCACCGAACTCTAAAATGTATAGAGAATTAATCTTTAAATCGCACTGAAAAAGCTATTTTATCCACATGAAATTTACAAAAAATTATCAAAGATTCATAATTTTTCTTTGTTGACATTTTTATTTATTTTTTATCCTTTGTCATCTGTCAAAATGTTAGAGATGTTCTTATTTCAGGGTTCCCATTATTCTCGTTCGATATTCCTCTACTGTCGGAATCAAGAATAGTAGTTTTCATATCGAACGATATTTCTTTCCGCGAAAATTTCCTTATCGAACGGAATCAATAATAGCACCCAATGTATTTTGCAATGCTGAATCTGAATCCGGCCTTAAAATTGCTATATCTCTCTTGGTTTTTGTGATATCTTAGCCTAAACAAGGAAAAAATACCGTTTTCGCTTTATTTTGAAGCTATATAACTAGAATATAGGACATTCATACGCAAAATCCGATACATTATCTGAAAGCTCCAATCTTTTTCTTTAAAATCGCATTTTAATTATGTCAATAGCTTAATTTTTCTCTGAAATATCGTAGACTGAAATAATGACAAAACACGTTTTTTGCACTTTTTAGGTTAGGATATCTCCGAGAAAAATAAAGATATCGACATTACTTGAATTAGGTTTAGAAGATTGATTAAAGCTATCCATTTCTGCATCAGTATTTACGGATATACGTCCTGTTATATAGCTCCAAAATACAACAATAAAACATAGCGTCGGCTTTTTTTCCTTGTTTAGGCTAAGATATCTCAAAAACCGAGAGAGATATAGCAATTTTAAGGCCGGATTCAGATTCAACATTGCAAAATACATTAAATATAACTATTTTTATATTTGTTTGTTGCGTTTTTTTTCGATTTTTTTTTTTTTATATGGGATATGTATTTTTTGGCGATATTTCGCGGGGATGATCAGCTACGATTTCGGGGTTTGCATTTTCCAGCCCACTAAACTAATACAAATGAAAACCCATTCACAGATTTTCTCCACATAGCCAAAAAACCTATCGACTGTTCAAGAGCACCGTGCCTGGTTCGTTGAACCCTTTGTTACAAAATTCATACGAAAATTTTTTTTTCAAACTCGGATTGTTTATCCGGTATTTGCATTTGAACAAAAAGTGTGAAATGGTTGTTTTACCCCACCAGGTGGGGTTAAACAACCAAACTTTCTTTTTATAATAAAAGTAACCAACATTGTCATTTTAAGGGTTTTTATTTTATAAGAATTCTACAAAAGAACAAAATTAACTTGGAAAAGTTTCTCTTGAGCTTCATTAATCGCTGGCGTCACTTTCCTCAACTTATACTACTTTTCTTGGACGACCTCTTTTGGAGCAATGAGTATTGTTTTTGGCTGCCGTGTCTTGGTTTTTGCTCGGAAAATTTCTTTAGAATCTTTTTTTCCGACATTACCGTGGTCACCAATGCCTGTTTCTCCTTCTGGTTATTTAACCCCACGTGCCTTTGTTTATTTTAAGGCGAATAACTTTTTAACAAATTTAAATTTAGATAGTAAAAGCAATTACAGATTTGAATTCAGCATGTAATTTTGCTCATAGAAAACACTTACCTTTCTTTCTGCACTTCACTGATTTGTGGAATTTTGAACTTTTGTCGACTGAAAATTTTGCGGCGAGGACGCGCCAAATCTTTCTTTCGTCAGAACTCAGGTTATAATACACGTGCGGTAGTGGGACCTTTTGCCAAAGTTGCGTTGTATCGATCACTTTCTACTGTACCAACGGTGGTTCAATTCGACTTTATTAAAAAAAATTAGAGGCAATTGGTTGTTTAACCCCGTGGCGATTTAACCCCGTTCTACCCTACTACCTGGGAGTGCCGAGAAAAATTTATAATTAGATAAGTTAATGAACTCCTAGATAAAAGCAATTGCTTGTTAGGAAATAATGTATAAGCTTTAAGCTTTAAAATTAAAAAAAATATGTAGCTATGAATTTATTTTGGGCAATAAACTTTGAAACTTTGGGAGTGCCGAGTGCCACGTTTGTGACCATAGTTTCCCTATAAAACGCAAATAGATTTTTTCGCGGATGACTGATAGTGATCAGAATTAACACATGTGTATTGCAGTAGCATAATGTCTTCAAGGACAGGGAACTAGAGGACAGATATCAATTCGGAATTGCGAGTTCAAAAAATTATTTAAAACAAGGGTGTCAGCGTTTTAAAATCACTGAGCCAAGCGCTGTCAGCGCAAAATTTTCTTTTTTTACAACAAATTCAAATTCAACAATTAGAAAAACTATTTTTTGTTGTTTTCTTGGTGGCTCGTTTATAACAACAACAATATTTCAATAATTTCTAAAAATTCTGAGAACTACAACACACACGAAAAATTATTTGTTGTTTTTTTCTATGCGAAACAACAAAACCAATTTTTCATAAATGTTTAGTTCCGCGAAATTTTGACAAGCTCAAAAAATAACAACAAAAATTATTTCTGTGATTGTTGTATTTCTGCCAAATTTGCATAACATTGAAATATTATTTTTGTTGTAGTCGAGCCAAAATTGGCTCACTTTTGTTCTACGCTGACACCCTTGATTTAAAACTGCAGATGAGCTCAGAATATGGTAGCCTTAAGTAGTTACTTAATGTGTATAATAACTTGTTTCCTGTTCCACTTCCGTTTTTTGGTCGTTTTTCATTGTTATATTTTTTTAAAACATGCCACGTTTGTGACATTTGTGGTATATTTGCAAACTTTCACAGTAGACCAATAATTATTTGGTTGTAAAATTGATCCACTCTATTAGAAAAACATAATTCCTAAACTATAGTGTCGTTTTTTGTGGAAAAAAGCCTAAAAAAAGTACAATTATCTAAGAATCACCCAGATTAATACTATCAGTCTTTTAGTTTAGTTTTTAATTTAGTTGCTATAGTTTTAATTGACGCGTTCTTATTGTTATAAAATGAGTGTGATACCAATTGAGTTGGTAATGAATTTGTGACATGTGAGACAATATGTATGAATACATATTTTGTTAAATTTCATAATAGACTTTTTAGTGACGTAAATGTGATAAAAGAACTTGTTGCTAGGTGTCTTTGAGTGTTATTCATGGCCACTTCACGTGAATTTTTTGGTTTCTAACCTTACAAATTTGTCAAGTGCGAATTGCAAGTTGCAAGGCGGCTTCATAACGTTTGTTCGTATAGTCAAGCGAGATTTCAGTAAAATTTTTATTGAAAAAATAAAATGGTGAACATTTTTACCGTTCGCGGTTAAATAAAAGAAACAAAACATAAAAAAAAATTTACCTTTTTACCGTTCGAGGTTAAATACAAGAAAGGACATTTTAATTCAAAAGTACAAGAACATCAGTCTCGGTATTTGAAATAGGAAGATTTAACAAAAAAGTATGCACTTTTATCTTTTTATGGAAGAAAAATACCCAGCGTTGCCATTGTGACACTTTCGGTGTCACATGTGACACTCAGTTTTTGTCTGTGACACCGAAAAAATATCAGATTTTTGTGACACCACGATTTTCCACAAGGTGTCACGGACTATTGGGCTATTTTATTTTTTTTGTAAGTGTGGCTGATTGAAAATGTACTTTCGATCTCCAAAAAGTACTTTCCCGCATTGAATTAAGTACATCTAAAAAAATATGGGTGGCAGCATCGAGAGCACTTATGAAATGTCAAAATCAGATTACGATAAAATTTTTATTTATAATGAGGTTTCACAATTAATGTGATTTAAGTAAGATAAGAAAACCGAGTTTTTTGAAAATGGCTCGTTAAATTAAATTGAACTGTGATTTTGAAGTGTTAAATTTTCAGTCCTTGAAACAAACTGTTTAAAAAGCTTTTTGAAAAAAGCTACTTAAGATAGAATATATATATGGGTGATTCTCAGATAACTGTACTTTTTGTGTCCCCTGGCGATTTCACCTATACAGCAGGCTTTTTTTTTCACAAAAAATTACGCTATAAGTTTGAAACTATGTTTTTCTAATAGAGCGGATCAATTTTACCACCAAATAATTATTGGTCTACTGTGAAAGTTTGGAAATACACCCCAAATGTCACAAACGTGGCATGTCCTACCCCTACTTTTTATACACAAAACGATGAAAAACGACCTAAAAACGGAAATAGAACAGAAAACAAGTTACTACACATATTAAGAAAATACTTAAGGCTACAATTTTCTGAGCTCATCTGCAGTTTTAAATAAATTTTAGAGGGCACGATTTCGAATTGAAAACTGTCCCCTAGTTTTGGAAAAAAAAAATTTCTTGAAAGCATTATGATACTACTGCATGGTACTACTGTTTCAGTCAATAGATTGCAATACATATGCATTAATTCTGATCACTATCCATCACCCAAAGGTTATCATGTCCAGGGGCGTCCAAAAAAAAATCCGTTTGCGTTTTATAGGGCAGTTTATAAACAAAAACAGTTTTTTCTTAAAATTATGGTCACAAACGTGGCACTCGGCACTCCCAGGTAGTACATTCTATTTTATGCATGAAATAATTTTTTCGTAGGATTTGCAGACATGACCCCAAATTCTTTCGGAAAAATCTTGAACTCAAAGGCGTGCTTTACAATGAGCGATAAACTACAAAAATGTCACAAACGTGGCGCATCAAAAATGTCACAAACGTGGCACTTTTTATCAGTCTGCAAAAAACATATTTCGATATTAAGTTTGAGTATACAGATGTTTAGTTGAAGGCTATTAATTATGTTTTTAATACAAAAATTTTTTTACACCATCAGAATCCTGAGTTATCCTTGCTCGAAAGTGAAAAAATCACTGTTTTGACATCAACTTAAAGCTATAGAACAAAAACAACAACAAGTAAAATTAATTTTTGTCAATGGATCCAGACAGCCAAATTTATTGTCAACAAGATATAGTTTACTGTTTTTCAATTGGATTCCCAGCTTCCGAGTTATAAGCGTTTAAAGTAAGGATATCTTTCGATAACATACAAAGGATTTTTCGAGACCGAAAAGTTACAAAAAATCAAGTTTTATTATTTTTATCAATAACACATTTAATTACAAAAATTTCGAGACCTTGCAGACCATAATCGCATGAAAAATGACAGTTCTATGCTAGATTTAGTGAATGACCCTACTAAACTACTGCTTTGCAAATTAACAGAATCAAAATTTCATCTGTTCATTCACTAAATTTACAATAGAGCCTTATTTTTTCATCCGATTTTAGCCTGCAAGGACTTTAAATTTTTGTGATAAATTATATGTTTGATAAAAATAATAGAACTTACCATTTTTGTTAATTTTTCGGTCCAGAAAATCCTTTGTGTGTTATTGAGAGGTATTCTTTTTTTAAAAGGCTTATAAATCGGAAACTGCGAATCCAATTGAAAAACGGCAAATTATGTCTAGTTGATAATAAATTCGGCTGTCAGAATCCATTGACAAAAATTAATTTAACTTGTTGTTGTTTTTATTAAGTAGGTGTCAAAACTGTGATTTTTTCACTTTTGAGCAAGGATATCTAAGGATATTGATGTAATAGAAAAAAATCAAGATCAGATTCGTAATTAGAAGATTCTAATCCACCATAAACGGCTATAAAAACAGAGGACAGGAAACCATAGTTGATCTTTAGGGCGGTAGGGTATAAAAAAAATCGACCACTGGAGACATGGCACCGTCGCAAAATAAGTTTTGAAGTGTAAATTTGTCATTATATGCAATATATCTCTCATCAAAACGCTTCAAAACCATCATTTTTCCATACAGTGGCTAAAATGTCACAAACGTGGCAGCAAAATTTCTTAATTTCGACCTCAAAGCCGTTAATTCACACTTGTAGTTGATCTACTTAAAAGGTGAGTTTTAAGAGTGTGTTTACACAAGATAGCATGAAGAAACTTGCAAAAATCCAAAAAAATTATCTGCCAATTTTACAACTCGAAAAAGCACAGTTATCTAAGAATCACCCATATATACTCCTAAATTCTGATAAAAGTTTGTAATGTTCAAACACATGATTTTCGAATTAGTATGGAAGACTTACTTTTCTTTTGAAACTAGTTATGTGTGATTTTTCTTTAAAAAAAGTTATAACCACTATAAAATGATACATGAAAGTTAAAAATCGTAGTAGGTTCTCATATGATTTTTCTCTATATGGTATCATTTTCAAATGGTCATATTTAAAAAAAAAAAAAAAACACAAAATTTATACTTAGCTCACTTCTAAGACGAAGAACAATTCTTAATGATGTATATAACAGAAAAGAGCAAAACAATTTCATGCGTCTTTTATACAAGCTCACGGTGGTTTTTAAAAAATTTTAACTTTTTGAAATACCACCCGCGATTTTTTTCAAGGATAATGTTGGGGGACCCTTCTAGTATCTAAATCCGCGAACCGCGAAATCGAACGTCCAGCCGTTTTTTTTTTTTCGACATTTTAGTTTTTTTAACGATTTTTGAGTATGTCTCGGTGTTTATATACATATTATGTACACATATATATGTATATACGTACATATATATAATTGTATATGTATATATGTGTAATATATACATGTGCATATATAATATACATACATACATACTAGGGTGGGCCGATTTAAAAACTGATCTCGGCTACCCCCCTATGTGAAAGTTCATTCAATTCTATGAATATTTGCCCAAGGAACTATACCTCTGCGTTCAACTTTAGTTCGGCGCATTTTGGATCGAAAATTGTACCTTTCATCAATATTTTTTTTTTGTTTTCATACTAAATTTTAAAAATTTTTTATAAAGACAAAAGTAATGTCATTATATGATTTGGCTGGTATTCTGTCAGTAATCAATTAAACTGCGTTCTGTTTACATAAAAAGTTCACTTGATGGTGTGGAATTGATGTTATATATTTAAAAAAGTGATATGGGTCAAATAGCCGATTATTATGACCGACTTTCAAAATAAACGATTCATATTTTTGGATGAATTTTTTCAAACAAAACACCAACCTAGGCTGAAAGTTCACTCAATTCTATGAATATTTTCCCAAGGAACCATACCTCTACGTTCAACTTTAGTTCGGCGCATTTTCAATTGAATATTAAGGTAAAATTTTCAATCGAAAATGCGCCGAACTAAACTTGAACGTAGAGGTATGGTTCCTTGGGCAAATATTCATAGAATTGAATGAACTTTCAGCCTAGGTTGGTATTTTTTTTGAAAAAATTCATCCAAAAATATGAATCGTTTATTTTGAAAGTCGGTCATAATAATCGGCTATTTGACTCATATCATTTTTTAAATATATAGCATCAATTCCACTCTATCAAGTAAACTTTTTATGTAAACAGAACCCAATTTAATTGATTACTGACAGAATACCAGCCAAATCATATAATGACATTACTTTTGTCTTTATAAAAATTTTTAAAATTTAGTATGAAAATAAAAAAAAATATTGATGAATGGTACAATTTTCGATCAAAAATGCGCCGAACTAAAGTTGAACGCAGAGATATAGTTCTATGGGCAAATATTCTTAGAATTGAATGAACTTTCACATAGGGGGGTAGCCGAGGTCGATAAAATTTCCTCCATACAATTTGGCCCACCCTAATACATACATACATACATATAAAAGGTATAGTTTCCGCACCATTTATTTTAAAAAAAAAATCGATTTTTTCATATTTAAGAAAAACACAAACAAAAACCGGAAACAGCAATAGCCATTCCAGATGTGATTTTTGATGCTTAATCCGATCCCGGTCATAGAATTGCTCTATTACGTCTGGACTTTGAGATATCCTTACATAAATGTTTAAAGGACACCATTTTTTTTCCTATTTCTGAAGTTGTATAACAAGATAAGGTAATATTATGCCGTAAAATCTGGTGTGACAGTTAATAGCCCTAGCTTTTTTCTTGAAAACTCAATCAAACTGATAATGATATCTTCTTTTTTTTTGTCGGAGATATCTTTACCTAAAAAGTTAAAAAAGTGCAAAACTCGATTTTTAGCTATATTGGATGTTATATGCAGGACCCACAAAATTTTTTTGTGAACTTCTATTACCAGAAGCATTTGGTACTTTCTTTTCGCTTTAAATTGAGCTATCAAATGTTTATCTGCAATATTTCTCTGCAAAGTTATGTTAACTTTAAAATGACACCATGAAACTTAAAGTGAAAAATCTCGATTTTCGGCTATATTTGAGGTTGTATACAGTACGGAAGAAATTCGTCTGCTCTTTGTTACTAACCAACTCATTCGAAACCATTATTTACCTTCAAAATGAGCTATCAAATGGTCTCTTGTGATTGTTTTCCACAAAGTTATGACCATTTAAAAATTACACTATGGAATGCAAACTCACAGTGTACGAGTATTCCTTATATTGCTGCAACATGTCGTCTTAAAATAGTCATAACTTTTTAGAAAACAATTACAAGAGACCACTTCGGAACTCATTTTAAAGATAAAGAATGGTTTTAAATGTCGGTTATTAAAAAAGAACAGACGAATTTCTTCCGTACTGTGTACAACCTCAAATATAGCCGAAAACCGCGAATTTTCACTTTGAGTTTCATGGTGTGATTTTAAAGTTAACATAACTTCGCAGATAAACATTTGATAGCTCAATTTAAAGCGAATAGAAAGTACCAAATGCTTCTGGTAATAGAAATTCACAAAAAAATTTTGTGTGTCCTGCACACAGTGGGCTCCCACGTGTTTTGAGTTTGACTTTGTTGACGACAAAATCGGGGTATGGGGATGTGTTCGCACACATTTCAGGATTATAAAACTGCTTTAAGTAAAATCGGAGCTGATCGGTTTCGTTAGTTACAACCAATTACATGTTTTTTTCTTTTATACTGTGCAGTAAATAATAAATAAGTTCCCTATGAAGGAAAAACTAATTAACAACTCCTTACATTTTCCTCTCCTCAACATTTGTTTCTAAAATGTCCGTCCCTTATCACAACCTCCTAGGGGGGCTCTCATACAAATTTACCTGAAAATGTAAATGTAATGTCTTTTTAAAATGATCATAGCTTTGTAATGGAAAATAATATGAGCTCATTTTGTAACTCATTGTGAAGACTAAGAATAGTACTAAATAATGCAATTAATATAAAATAGCATAACAATTTCATTCGTCCTATATTTAACCCCAAATATAGCCAAAAACCAATTTTTAGCCCTTTTTCAACTTTTAAGGTTAAGATATTTTGGAAAAAACAAAAGATATTGCTGTAATTCAAATTGAATTTTAAAGAAAAAAAATGGATCTTTCATCTTCTGTATCAGGTTTTATGACTTACAATTATCTGGTCTTATTATATAACATCAAAAATTACGAAAAATCGTCATTAGTTTTTTTATTATGTAAGAATATCTCAAAAACTATATGTGATAGAGCAATTCTGCCGCCGGATTCAGACTTAGATTTGGCAAATCCATTATAAATGACATTTTTTGTCTTAATTTCTTGTTATTTTTAAAGGTTTTGGGTCAATTTGCAAAAACACCCGTTTCTTTACAAAATTGCAAGGAACTACCAACGGTTTGATTTCAGAACCCTGTTTTTATACCCTACACCCAGGGTATATTCACTTTGTCCTTCCGTTTTTAACGCAGATAAGGAGGCGTGGCAGAGTCGATATAGCCATGTCCGTCTGTCTGGCTGGCAGGCTGGCTGGCAGGCTGGCTGGCAGGCTGGCTGGCTGTGGGATTGAAAATGAGCGAAATCGGTCAACGGACTACCGCCCATACAAAAAATATATTCAAAATGCAACTTTTGGAGTATTTTTCACGACAATGCAACCGACATACACATATATACTACAAATTGTAAGCGCAAGCTCTGAAAAATAAACTGAAGAGGGCGTGGCACCTCCCATTTAAGCAAAAGTTTCAAAACGCTAAACTGAACGCGTTTTTTTTAGATAATCCAACTAAATTTCACTCAAATACTACGGACTATAAATGCATGCTCTGAGCTAAAGCTAGACGAACTCAGACAATAGGGCGTGGCGTCTCCCATATGAACAAAATTTTAAAAATACTGCAGTGTAGGGTATTTAACGTTTGGCCAGGCCAAAGTTTACACCCTTACTAGTTTTAGATTCCATTAGTCCTCACGAATAATTTTACGTGATTTCGTGTTGAATCCATGACATTTTGATTTAAATCTTTTTGTTACTGTACAGTAGAAAATAAAAACCCATGTAATTGGGTGTAACTTTCGAAACCGATCAGCTCAGATTTTACTTAAAGCAGTTTTGTAATCCTGAAATGAGTACAAACACATCCCCATACCACGATTTTGTCGTCAATAAAGTCGAACTCAAAACACGTAGGAGCCCACTGTGTGCATATAACATCCAATATAGCTAAAAATCATGTTTTTGCACTTTTTTAACTTTTTAGGTAAAGATATCTCCGACAAAAAAAAAAGATATCGTTATCAGTTTAATTGAATTTTCAAGAAAAAAGCTAGGGCTATTAACTGCCATACCAGATTTTATAGTATAATATTACCTTATCTTGTTATATAACTTCAAAAATAGGAAAAAAAAAAAAATGGTGTCCTTTAAACATTTACGTAAGGATATCTCAAAGTCCAGACGTAATAGAGCAATTCTACGACCGGGTTCGGATTAAGCATCAAAAATCACATCTATTGCTGTTTCCGGTTTTTGTTTGTGTTTTTCTTAAATATGAAAAAACCGATTTTTTTTTTTAATAAATGGTGCGGAAACGATACCTTTTATATGTATGTATATATATATACATACATATTAGGGTGGGCCAAATTGTATGGAGGAAATTTTATCGACCTCGGCTACCCCCCTATGTGAAAGTTCATTCAATTCTATGAATATTTGCCCAAGGAACTATACCTCTGCGTTCAACTGCGTTCGATTGAAAATTGTACCTTTCATCAATATTTTTTTTTATTTTCATACTAAATTTTAAAAATTTTTATAAAGGCAAAAGTAATGTCATTATATGATTTGGCTGGTATTCTGTCAGTAATCAATTAAATTGGGTTCTGTTTACATAAGAAGTTCACTTGATAGTGTGAAATTGATTATATATATTTAAAAAAGTGATATGGGTCAAATAGCCGATTATTATGACCGACATTCAAAATAAACGATTAATATTTTTGGATGCATTTTTTCAAACAAACTACCAACCTAGGCTAAAAGTTCATTCAATTCCATGAATATATAATTTTTTTGGAATAAATATAATCAATTTCACGCTATCAAGTAAACTTTTCGTAAAGACAGAACCCAATTTTATTGATTACTGACAGAATACCAGCCAAAACATATTATGATATTACTTTTGGCTCTATAAGAATTTTGAAAACTAAGCATAAAAATAAATATTAAACGCAAGGTAAAATTTTCAATCGAAAATGCGCCGAACTAAAGTTGAACGTAGAGGTATGGTTCCTTGGGCAAATATTCATAGAATTGAATGAACTTTTAGCCTAGGTTGGTAGTTTGTTTGAAAAAATGCATCCAAAAATATGAATCGTTTATTTTGGATGTCGGTTATAATAATCGGCTATTTGACCCATATCACTTTTTAAATATATATAATCAATTTCACACTATCTAGTGAACTTCTTATGTAAACAGAACTCAATTTAATTGATTACTGACAGAATACCAGCCAAATCATATAATGACATTACTTTTGCCTTTATAAAAATTTTTAAAATTTAGTATGAAAATAAAAAAAATATTGATGAAAGGTACAATTTTCGATCGAAAATGCGCCGAACTAAAGTTGAACGCAGAGGTATAGTCCCTTGAGCAAATATTCATAGAATTGAATGAACTTTCACATAGGGGGGTAGCCGAGATCAGTTTTCAAATCGGCCCACCCTCATAGATATATTACACATATATATATATCACATATATATATATTACACATATATACATATACAATTATATATGTGTACGTATATACAAATATATGCGTACATAATATGTATATAAACACAAGGACATAGTCAAAAATCGTTAAAAAAAACTAAAATGTCGAAAAAAAAAAACGGCTGAACGTTCGATTTCGCGGTTCGCGGATTTAGATACTAGAAGGGTCCCCCAACATTATCCCTGAAAAAAATCGCGGGTGGTATTTCAAAAAGTTAAAATTTTTTAAAAACCACCGTGAGTTGTTATAAACTTTTATGCAAAACTAATTTTCAGCAAATTATTTGCAAATCTTTTTGAATAAAAGTTTCTAAGTCTGAAAAAAAGCCATAAGTACAAACCATTTTAATATATGTTTTTATAAATTTCTTTACATACTAATTTATGTATTTGTTTTTGAAGTTTGTTTATGTTTTCATTAAATAAATTAAAATTGTTAAACAATCCGTGTCGTTTTAATACTTGTATTTCCAGAACCTTTATTTGGGGACGATACGACGATAAAAACTAAGACTACTTACAAATATAGTTAAAACTCCTATAGGATTAAATATAATATCGATACATCCAACGTAAAAGTTTGTAACTCAAGTTACCAACTTTCTACGGGACAATGATTTTCGAAATCTGCGCATCAGACTCCATCTTGTGTCAAATTTTGGTACTACTAGCTTGAAATTTGAAGGGCTGGGAGCAATTTTTGAAGCTACAGCCTGAGTATATTTTACTGAGGTTTCCATGCAAAAACTTGGCAATTTAAGTTGATAACTTATGCACGGGACAAAATTGACAAATTGCGTTGGTTACTTAACTTACAAAGTTATAAGTTAATTTTTCTTTAAAAATCAGTAGGTGTAAGTCCTACATACCAACGTAATATCCGTAAAATATTTTTAATGTTAGTTGGCAAGTTAAGTTACCAACTTTCCTCATGGAACTGAAAGAGAACATTAATTGGTAACTAGAGTTACAACTCATATGTATTTACATATTCATTTTATCCAAATTATAAGTTGAAATTGTAAATATCTCTGTAAATCAATTTGGAATAGTGACAACGATTTAATAGTCGAAAAACCTTTATTTGAACTACAGATTTCCAAAGTATTTATTAAATTTTTGCTTTTGGTTTTGTTGTTTTAACGAAAACAATACAAAAATGATCATAACTAAATACTACGATTTTCGAGTTACCAACTTTTACGTTGGACGTATCTATATATAAAAATGAAGGATGTTATGTGACACCATTTTGTACAATCAGAGGGTGTTATATGACACCTTTTTTGAATCGCTGTGACACTCTCGCTTTTGAATTGATGGCAACTCTGAAAATACCGAATAATACGCAGAAACAATAATGACAATTTTATCTATTTTGCGTAAGAGAGATGACAGATATATTTATTTCTCGGAATCAATAATGGAAGAATTTGCTTCGGCGCGGAAAATGCTTTCCGACAACGCGTAACGGAATCAAAAAAAAAAAAAAAAAAAAAAAAAACACCCATTAATAATGAAAAAACCAGAAAAACCGTTGTCTAATTTGGTTTTAACAAGAAACGGGTTAGATGTATATAAATTAAACAAAACAACATAATAGCCGTGTTTCTTTTGACGCGTATATACAATTGTGGATATTTTTAAATTGCGATAACTCATAAACAATAAAACTATAAGGAACTTTTTATGGAGAATCACGTTCTCTACAAAAACTTTTAATTTTATTTTTAAAAAAATTTATCTTTTAGGAGTTATTCTATAAAATCTGGTTAAGCGCCGATAAACGGCAAAAAATCACTTTTTTTAAATAACTTCTAAATAATTATTTTTTTTTTACAAGAGATCAAAATTATTTGTAGAGCATGTGGTTCTCAATGAAAAAGACCTTTGGACTTTTTATCGTACGACTCACCGTTCATAAGTTATCGCAATTTGAAAATTACTACAATTGTATATACGCGTCAAAAGAAACACTGCTAATGTTGTCAATTCTTCACCATCAAGTAAACTTTGCATGAAATCAAATCCTAATTTTATTCATTTCTAACGAAAAGTCATCCAATTCAATTCTGCTCCTTTATGGATTTATTTCACTTCAATGAACGTCAAATTACGTGGTATTTTTTGAAGATAAAGGATTATGTTGTCTTGCGCGGTATTTAACCAGATTCGCATATTTCTTTGAGGAAGCGTTTGAAATAAAAAAATTATGTTTGAAAAAAATTTTACCTAAGTGGCTTTTGAAATGACCTAATCAATTATAAAATCCATACTGTTAAATTAATATACATACATACACTTTTCAGATGGACAGAATTTCGTGCTAAGCAGTCATTAGAAAAAATTGTTGGTGAAAGCTTGTGTTGGATGGACGAGCAAGGCAGCGAGATGAGTTATTGGTTTCCAAGTTTGTTTCCAGGAAGAGAATTGTTATCACCATAAATACGTTTTTGTATCAAAACAATAATACATATATATTATTAACAAATATAACTGAAAAAATTTTACAAAACTGTAAACACAAATAAATTTATATAATATATTTAAATGCAAAAATTATCAAACATTATTCGGCAGAAGGGTATGTAGTTTGTTCAGTTTTTATTACGTGATTTTCGGCTTTTAAACTCGCATTTTCATTCTGAAGTCGATAAATTTCCTTTTCAAATTTTTTGGTTACATCCTCCATAGCAAGTTTATATCTAGAGTAAAAAATATAAATTATAATTTCCAATTGATATAAATTAAAAATTTTGTATATACTTTTCTTTTGATTGTTTGTAGGTTTGTATGTAATGTTGTATTTCTTTTTCACGTTCTTCAGCCAATCTGTGAAATTAAAATTGAAAATTAAACTAAAAATACAACAGTCGTATAGGGTAAACCGCTATCAGATCTGTATTTTTTATTCCACGCGTAATTTATTTTACTCCACCCAAGGAATGTTCACAAGTCATTCCATTTGTAACGTAGAAAAGGAGGCATGTTCTGGTCGATGCGCAATGGGAGGGTTTGTATGGAATGGCGCAATAATTCAAAAAATTAAATGTTATTTCAGGATACCCTTTTATATTGGTTAAGTACAATATTAACCAACGTACTATTTGCCATTTTTCAAATGACTTGAAACAAACGCATTTCATCACTACAGCACGCTAAACTTTAACTTTGTAGACTGAAATAATTATTATAAGTTATTTCCATATTAGGGGGTGATCGGTAACACTGAACTCTGACAGTTCGGTTTTTGTTAATGATCGCTGCAAAATTTTCCAAAACATTAATTTCAAAGTGTTTTTTTTCAAAAAATTAAGTGAAAAAAGTGTTCTTTTTCAAGTGTTTTAAAGCACCACGTATTTACTGATTTACTGGGTATGTTTTTGTGCAAACATTTTTCTGGTGCCAAAGTTTATTGAAACCTAACCTTCGACCAAAAATTTGAGACCACCAGCAGTCGTACTGGTGACAATTAAATCTTTTGGATTTTCCCTTGTTTTCTTTGAGAAGGTTTTTGTGCGCTAGGATCATCATTGCACTCCAAATATATTACTTTTAATATAATTTAAGTTGGGTATTGCATGAGACTCCACTGGCAGTCGGCAAGTGGTTCTTTTGCAATTCCTTTATATTCCCACTTTCTTTGAATTTAAGCTAAACAAAATCAGTGTTGGAAAGTGTTGACAAATAAAAATCTTAAAAATAATTTTTAGGGGTGCGTCAAACAAGCGGCCGCGCGTCCTTTTTTAATTTTTTTATTATTTTTATTTTTTAATTCGTACTCTACTGACAGATAGTGAGGAAAAAGTTTATTTTCTTCTTCAGTGAGTTTTTCATATTATTTTAGATCCTTTTTCTTTTTATTATTTTTATTAAAGAAATAAAATCGCATATCCTAAGTACAGAACGTGCCTTAGTATGGCGGATAAGGGGATTAAGCCCTGAACTGATCCCGGAGCCATTATGGGAACTTCGTCAGAGGACGAATTACTTGCCTCCAGCCGGGAGACAATTATTGAAGCTCCAAAGAGTACCAGCCGCAGTACTCCTACTCCTTCAACATCAAAATCAACATCCAAAAGCTTATTCGCAGGACATGGCGATTATAGCAAACAGCTTATAAAACAGAAATCTAGGTCATGCAGTCAAGGTACCAGAAAGCACAGTTCATGCTGAGCAAGATTGCTAAGAATACAGCTGCTGGTACCGTGCATGATCGTGACCGTGAGGACGAAATAAAATATAAGGCTTGGGTCGAAGGGTATAAGTCATACCAGGACACAAACATGTCGCGCGAAGTTTCGAAAAGAAACAGGTTGACTGACGAAACCCTGGTCGAAGCAAAAAGGAGCAAGCAGCACTCCAAGAGCGGAGGCTTGCAACCTTTGAAAACATCCGCATTGCACAATTCATTCAGTGAGGTGGCTAGAGACAGTCTGCAAATGGCTCTGATAGATGAGTTGTCCCGTGGCGGTAAAAAGATCCTTGAAAAGTGGACCGAAATCGAGGCCAAACTGTCTGAGATGGTAATGGATCATCTTCTTAGCAGACAAGATGTTCCATTGCCATGCTTCGACAGTTCTGTCATTGTACATAGGTGCAGAATAATCAAATGCGAGGACGAGTTTTCAAAGAGCTCCCAAAGCAAGTGCGTCGCTAAGATTAGCAACGCATGGGATAGTTTGAGAATCAAACTTATCCCGGCGAAGAAAATTCCCAGGAGACCTCGAGCTCGTATTCGGTTACCGCAAATGATGTTGGACAATGCAAAGATGTTGCAATGTCTCAGCATTCAAAACCCTGGAGTGCTTATGACAGATTGGTCTATAAACAAGACTGAAACACCGCTGGGCAACAGCACATCAGTCCTGCTGCTAATCAATGAGGAGTGCCTAGAGGCGCTCGAAAAGCTAAATAACAGGCTTCGTTTTGGTGTTAGATTCGCCAAACTAAAAATATTCCGACCTTCAACTACCGGAGATGATACCGACGAGATTGATGACGCCAATAAAATTGGACGTCTTGAATATCGACGAGGAGAAGCTTACTTCTTGCACGGATGTTGAAGATCGTCCAAATTAATCTGAGGCACTCGAAGTGCGCCTCGGATAACCTTTCCATTTTCCTCAGTGAGGAAAATATGGACATCGGCATCGTCCAAGAACCATGGGTCTCTGGCTCGACCATTAAAGGGCTTGGCGATAAAAATTTCAATCTTTTTTACAGACGAGTAAATGGTAAGCCATACATATCAAAGATTTTCTTTGCCCAAACCTTAGCTCTTCGGATCTGACAGTTGTCAAGATCGAAAACCTGGATGGGGCACAACTATTCATTGCTTCAGCATACTGCGCTCATGATCGAGCTTCACCGCCAGAGGAGGTACAGAGAGTTGTTGCTATGAACACAAACATATTATTCGAACATGTCTCTGTGTAACACTGGTAATACCCCTACCTTTGTCTTTCCAAGTTTGGAAAATTTCTCGGGGTGGGAGGAAGTCCTAGATGTTACACTTCTATCAACAAATACGGACGTAAGGGTTGAAAATTGGGAAGTCTTAACTAAAAACTCTTCCTCTGATCATAGGTGGATTCTTTACAATATAAACTTTACTGTAGGGTCTGCTCCACCTTTAAGAAATATAAGGAACACTAACTGGGCCTTATTTGAAAATATAGCCAAATCTAAGCTCAGAAAACCTCCACACACCATCAATACTGCAGACGAACTAGATAGACACGTTGTCTCCCTAGAAAACGCCATGTAGGCAGCCTATAGAGTCTCTTGCCTTATAATTCGTTGCAAAAAAGAATATCCGCACTGGTGGAACAAAACTTTGAGTGACCTTAGGAAGGCTGCAAGAAAAGTTTTTAATCAATGCCACCAGCAAAAATTATGGCAACCCTACAAAGATTGCCTCAAAAATTACAAAAAAGCTATCAGGGATGCTAGAAATCAGTCCTGGGAAACTTTTTGTGAATCTATAGATAACATCAAGGACTCAGCCAAGCTTGACAGGATCCTCTCTAAGGAGCACTCTTGTCCATCTTTTGTTAAGAAATCAGACGAATCATGAACAGAATCTACGCACGAAGTGCTAGAACTTTTAATACAAACTCATTTCCCTGGTTGTGAGGATATAGAAAACTCACCTGTTAGTATGTAGTAACCGTACTCAGAGTTCTCAGCCAGCTATTCTGAGCTCAATAATCACTTAGGAAAGAATTCTTTGGTCATTAAACAGCTTTTCACCCTATAAATCACCTGGGCCGGACGGCATCACACCAATTATGTTGCAAAAACTACAGAACGTAGTAAGCCCATGGCTCAAACAAATCTTTGCAGTAAGCATAACTTTGAACCACATTCCCTCAAGTTGGAGGAAAGCCAGGGTTATCTTTATACCAAAAGTAGGCAGAAGTGGCCATGAATCAGTCAAGGATTTTAGACCAATCAGTCTATCGTCTTTTGTCCTTAAGACACTGAAAAGAATTCTAGATATTCATATTAGGGAGTCGCTAGTAAGCCCCTCTACTTTTACAGCACAACATGCATATCTCAGGGGAAGATCTACTGAAACTGCTCTTCACGAGGTGACACGCACGATTGAGAGATCTCTCCACTTTAGACAATATACTCTTGCAGCCTTTCTAGATATCGAAGGTGCTTTTAACAACGTTCACACTGATGCTATCAAGAATGCCCTCATAGGGCTAGGTGTAGAGCACTGCTTCATTACCTGGATAGCATCCATGCTTGAATCTATAATCATTCAAGCGAGTATGGGTGGTAGTCACATGTCCAAATCAGTAAAAAGGGGTACACCTCAGGGCGGTGTACTCTCACCTCTGCTCTGGCTAATAGTTTTTAACAAGGTGCTACAACAGCTTCATAAAAATGGTGTGAAGGCAGTTGCGTATGCGGATGATGTAGTGCTGTTGGTATCAGGTCCGTTTCTTGACTTGATTAGTAACATCATGAAAAGAGCTCTGGCTGAGTTATGTTCATGGGCCACAGAATGTGGTCTTGGGGTCAACCCAGCCAAAACTGACCTCATGCTCTTCACTACAAAAACCAAAATACCTAACTTTAACCTTCCTCGATTGGAAGGACAGCCTTTACCACTTTCCAATTCGGCCAAATATCTTGGAGTCTTTCTTGATCCGAAGCTAAATTGGAAATATAACATACAACAAAGATGCAAGAAAGCCTGTATAGCCTTTTATGCATGTAAAAAATCCTTCAGCAAAAAATGGGGACTTCAACCAAGAATGGTACTATGGATGTATAAAGTCGTAGTACGTCCAATCCTCACATACGGCTCTTTAGTGTGGTGGCCAGCCACTAAAAAGGGGTATAATCTAACAAAACTGGAGAGAGTACAGAGGACTGCATGTGTTGGTGTAACGGGAGCACTGAGATCATGCCCAACCGCAGCTCTCAGCGTTCTTTTGCATCTGCTCCCTCCAACCTCATTTATTAAAGCCACTGCCTCATGTAGTGCGATTAGGCTCAGAGAAGTCGGTTGTTAGATGCATAAGACTTATGGTTACAGCTCCATCCTTGATACACTGCCAGCTGAACTTTCTAACTCCCACACAGATTACATCTGCCCCATACTAAATTTCGAGAAAAACTTTGGTGTGTGGTTTCTAGAAAGACCTATGGGAAGACAGTACGCCTAGCTTAAATTTCGCAACCACCATATACACTGATGGTTCGAAAATGGACTGTGGCGTGGGTGCGGGTGTATTTTCAAAAGACCTCAATATATCTCAATCTTTTAGCTTACCTAATTCAGCTAGCTTCTTTCAGGCGGAAGTTTACGCCATTCTCAATGCCTGCAGGCTAGTGGAGATCACTCATCTCAGCCTTAGACAAGTAGCGATCTTCTCTGACAGTCAGGCCGCTATCAAGGCGCTGAACTCAGTAACAATAAAATCAAAAGTGGTTGAGGAATGCAGAAAAAATTTAATAGAACTAGGGCGCCAATCTGAACTTACTCTCGTTTGGGTTCCAGGTCGTAGGAACGTTGAGGGTAACGAAAAGGCTGATGAACTAGCTAGACATGGCTCTTCTCTAAGCGGGACACATTCTGTATATGAATGGGTTTATTTGAAAGTGGAATAAGTCCAATTCCAGAAAAATTGAGTTTATGGTAGTTATAGCTCGCTATATATGTCCTCTATTTATATTGAAAATTACAGACTCGTTAGACCACGATTTCATCATAAATTACTCAAAAGAACTTTTCATGAAAAGCATTTTTACAAAAATGATTTTTTTGAAAGTGGAATAAGTCCATTTTTTCATCTACTGCTACACAGAAGATATTGCTTTTAATTCAATTTAAAAATATTGGCAAGCGCTATTTAACTGGTGTTAAGTGTTTACCACTGTAAATTTACCAAATTTTGTTATGCTGTAAAAATTTTTACAGGTGTAATAGAAAATAGTCGAGTTTTTTTGGTCTGAATGGACTTATTCCACTTTCATTTATAATAAATTTAAAAATTTGTTATACTTTTGTATGACTTATTCCACTTTTACTCACAAAATATTTTGTAAACTAAAGCAAAGGAAAATTAAAACTTAGAAAAATTTTACTTTAAAAACTGTTGTTGTTTTTTTTTCTTTTATTTTTGCCCAAATAGGGCTCTGAAAAATAATTACAACAACAACAACAACAAAAAGTTTTTGTCGGACCTACTTTCGGAGATATAGCCATCGGAAGATCGAGATATATCTTTTATAAAAACTATTATAAGTTGGGAACCCCTGAAAGGATTTCAATAATGTTAGTGTCATACGAAAGATATATTAATTTGCTATAAAATCAACCTGAAAAAATTTTTAATGCGAGTGGGGGTTTTAGAGATATTGCAAATTTCACGAAAATTTTGATAATTTTTTTTTTTAAAGCACTATTTTTTCAAAAACTGTATCATTAACGCATAATTTTAGTAACATAAAATGAAAGCTCAATTTATTGCCTTTCATTCAACATGTAATTTGTACCTGATTTCTTGCATTACAAATTTTTTTTTATAGGAAAACAAAAAAGTAAGTTATTGAAAAGCATCGAAAAGTCTACAGGAATCGGATTTGATCGAAAACTATGCAAAAACATCGTTATTGTTGTTATTGATATTTTTGTTGTTGTTGTTGCTGGTATTATTGTTGTTCTTGTAATGTTTTGCAAAATTTCATGAAAATTTCTTTAGTTTACTTTTTTGTTTTCCTATAAAAAAAAGTATGCTAGTGCAAGAAATCAGGTACAAATTACATGTTAGATGAAAGAAAATAAATTAGGCTTTCATATTATGTTACTAAAACTATGCGTTAATGATACAGTTTTTGGAAAAATAGTGCTTTAAAAAAAAAAAAATTATCAAAATTTCTGGAAATTTGCAATATCTCCATAACCACCACTCGCATTAAAAATTTTTTCGGGTTGATTTTATAGCAAATTAATATATCTTTCGTATGACACTAACATTATTGAAATCCTTTCAGGGGTTCCCAACTTATAATAGTTTTTATAAAAGATATATCTCGATCTTCCGATGGCTATATCTCCGAAAGTAGGTCCGACAAGAACTTTTTGTTGTTGTTGTTGTTGTTGTAATTATTTCTTAGAGCCCTATTTGGGCAAAAATAAAAGAAAAAAAAACAACAACAGTTTTTAAAGTAAAATTTTTCTAAGTTTTAATTTTCCTTTGCTTTAGTTTACAAAATATTTTGTGAGTAAAAATGGAATAAGTCATACAAAAGTATAACAAATTTTTAAATTTATTATAAATGAAAGTGGAATAAGTCCATTCAGACCAAAAAAACTCGACTATTTTCTATTACACCTGTAAAAATTTTTACAGCATAACAAAATTTGGTAAATTTACAGTGGTAAACACTTAACACCAGTTAAATAGCGCTTGCCAATATTTTTAAATTGAGTCGTACGCAAACCCTTCAATATCTCAGTTTATGAAAAAGTGGACTTATTCCACTTTCAAAAAAACCCATTCATATGGTGGTTGCGAAATACACTCCGATAGGTCTGGTGAAGAAAAGGATTTTCTCGCATTTCCTCACCGAGGCAAATGTCGGACGGAAAGCTTTAGATTTTGCTTGAATGGGAGGTACCACGCCCTCTTGTCCGAATTCGCTACCAGAGTTTACCTGTACTATTGGTAGCAAGTGTACGAAATTTGGTTTGATTATCTCAGATAGTACCCTCAGTATAGTTTTTAAGACTTTGTTTTACATGGGTAGTACCACGCCCTCTTATCCGAATTCGCTAATTTTCCTACCAGAATTTACCTTTACTATTGGTAGCAAGTGTACGAAATTTGGTTTGATTATCTCAGATAGTACCATCAGCATAGAGTTCTTAAGATTTTGCTTGTATGGGAGGTGCCACGCCCTCTTGTTCAAATTCAACCAAATTTTGTTGAAAGCTTAAGTGATCCATCCTTAGTATATATATGTAATTTGGTTGCAGTGTATAGCTCTGTTTATTTGATGCCACATATGAAAGCTCCTTGCTCCACTGTGCGGCGGTCATATATAGTAATAATAGAGCTAGGCTATTAAAATTTGGTGCAGATGTTTTTTACATTAAAATAATAAAATTCTGTGAATACGAACAAAATCCGCGGACGGACACGCCTACCTCCCATACAAAGTTAGGGCGTGGTTGGAATTTTTTTCATCAATTTCCAATAACTTGACCCCGCTAATTTCAAAAATGAGGTGTCTTTTATATTTTTCAAGTTATGCGAAATAAACGAAAATCTACTTTATAAAAACTATATTTTGTTTGTGTCCCTTATTGACTCGGAAACTAACTAAGTGTTTTTAAAGAAGTTGTTACATTGTGTAATGTTATTTTAGGAACGAACTCGCCGACACGCCCGTATTCAAAATCTACTGAAAAGATTCTAACTAGTCAGCAACGCCCGTGTCGACGAGTTGCTAGGAAAATAGAAATTGTTATTTTACAAACGAAGTGAGCATTGAGATGGGGTTTTTCTCGCTCAGTATATTTTCACATACTTCGAAGTATGAAGCTTTCTTACAACTCGGCTATCCTATATTATCACTGTTCCAGTGATTTTCGTGAAGTATACCAAAACAACTCATTT
Source organism: Calliopum simillimum (assembly GCA_951812925.1). Classification (NCBI taxonomy): domain Eukaryota; kingdom Metazoa; phylum Arthropoda; class Insecta; order Diptera; family Lauxaniidae; genus Calliopum; species Calliopum simillimum. The sequence goes on along the minus strand of OX638368.1, from coordinate 78,680,907 downwards.
TGCAACAAATTATTTACAATATTGAGTTTCATAAGCATTTACTTTATTTGAAATATCACACAGCATCCAAATTTACAATCCTTAAGAGGTCACACAGCATCCAAGATTTAGTTTAAAAGGTCACACAGCATTCAAACTTACAAACCTTGGAAGATCACACAGCATCCAAGTTTTAGTTTGGAAGGTCACACAGCATCCAAGTTTTAGTTTGGAAGATCACACAGCATCCAAACTTACACACCTTGAAAGATCACACAGCATCCAAGCTTTAGTTTGGAAGATCACACAGCATCCAAACTTACACACCGTGGAAGATCACACAGCATCCAAGTTTTAGTTTGGAAGATCACACAGCATCCACACTTACACACATTGGAAGATCACACAGTATCCAAGTTTGAGTTTGGAAGATCACACAGCATCCAAACTATAATTTAATATTGAAAAATATCTCCACTTATTTTAAAGACCACGCACCAACTTAAATAAGTCTCATTGACACCAACCTCTTCATTTGTCAATATGGTTTAGTTTAATAATTTAAAACCATAACCATACACTTAAATCAACAAAATATAATTTTATGACAATTTTTTACGTTAATAAGACAATTAAAATAAAAAACATTTCTTGTAACAAAACCAAATTTAAAACTTTGGGGCTGTTCATAAACTCCGTGACGCTCCTAGGGGGGGTTCGAGCAAGCGTCACGCTTGGTGTATTTTATTTATTTTTTATATGAAGCTACAGTCACATAGGGGGGGTTCAATATAGCGAATTTTAGCGTCACGGAGTTTATGGACAGCCCCTTTCAAACAATTACTATAGTTTTACATCTGAATGAGCACTTCAACTGCTTGCACTGATTTCTCACTTACTTGAGTGAATTCTGTGTCGGTGATGACATATCTATAGTTACCCAAAACCTTCTTGCCAATATATGGTCCTTTGAATTTTGACAACAGCTTGTTTGATTGTCGCGGCCCAAGATGCACATTATGTTATTTTTCAGCTTGCACTAAAGATTTTTCATTCTGTTTTTTGCTGTTTCTTTCTTAGAATTTCAGTCGGTTAAAATCTTGAAATTCTTACTCAACAGGTAGAAATGGAATCGCTCAAAACTCTCAATAACTCGCAATTTTTGAATAATGTTCAATAAATCGACACAACAACCTGTGAGTCCTAAAAACTGTTTCACTTCGCGAATATCGGAAGGCACTTTAAAATCTTGTATTGCTTTTGATTTTCACCTTTTATATTAATAGTGACCACTGGGTGTCACAAAAGCAGTTAAGTGTCGCGACGATTCTGCTGCTGGTATTTGATTATATCCGTTCATTAAATCCAAAATTATAAAGAGTTTGCTGTTACACATTTTTCATTTTATAGAGAAAAAAAAATATTCAACGTCTATTGAAAAGATTCTAACTAGTCAGCAACGCCCGTGTCGACGAGTTGCTAGGAAAATAGAAATTGTTATTTCACAAACGAAGTGAGCATTAAGATAGGGTTTTTCTCGCTCAGTATATTTTCACAAAGTAGATTACTTCGAAGTATGAAGCTTTCTTACAATTTTGTTAGTACAAAAAAAGGCTATGTTATAGGCTAAAAAAGTGGGCGGTGTCACGCCCTCTAAAAAATCAACCAATCAAATCTCCGTAACCCTTTGACGCGGATGAGATTTGGTAAATATGTAAAAATCATCAGGATAAATAATGTTCACCGGAAAAATGGGCGAAGCCACGCCCTCAAAAAATAAATTCATTATTTCTCTGACAATATTTGCCGCACTTAGATATGATTGGGTACATATTCTAATACAATTAGTTCTCACTAGAAAAGTAGGCGGTGCCACGCCCCTCTGAATGCTGATTCATCATAACTCAGAAACTGCTTGACGTAGATAGACAAAATCTGGTACATATGCAAAGGGCATTTGGAAAAATAATTTTCAATGAAAAAATGGACGTCCTATGAAAATAAAATTTGTGTATTAATAACGCTACTTGGCGCAAATTGTAAGATTTGGTAAAATGCTTCGCTAGGCCCAAGTAAAGAGAGGGCAATTTCCAAGGGGCTACCCTTTCGTTAAAAATAAGCATCTTCCGAATTTAGACTGTAAGCATAAAATTGATAAATCTGTTGTAAAACGTTGAAGAATATAAAGAAATAAAAATAGATCGTTTTCTCAAAAACTGCAGCAGGAAAAAATTAATAGAAAAAAAGTTCTCAAAAAAAGCAGTAGGGACTTTGCATTTCGATTAAGTATACTTGGCCACATATTATATTGGAAAATAATGAAAATCAGAAAATGTGTTTTTTTTTTAATGTCAAAGTTTTCAAAATTTCTCGATTTTGGCTTTTTGAGCTTAAATTTTCGAAAAATCACCATAATTCACGTATTATATATAAAAACTCAAACAATGCTATTTTAACATATCTCGATGCAAATGGATTTAAAAAAACGTTCCAAAAAAGTCAATTTATTTTGTACCGTCAAAAACTACAATATGAAAAAGTTCATAAAAAAAGTTTTCAAAAAAGGCAGCAGAGACTTTGCATTGCGATATAGCATACTTGGCCACTTAATATTATATTGAAAAATAAAGAAAATCAGAAAATGTGTTTTTTTTTAATGTCAAAGTTTTGCAATTTTTCCATTTTTACCATGTTTGAAAAATCACTATAACTCACATAAAATCTGCAGAAAAAAAAATAGGTCATTTTTAACAAAGCAGAAACAATATTCTTTCTAACGATATGCTACATGTGCATCCGGCTTAAAACAAATTAACTAGAGCGTTTATCCAGTACTTTCTAATATAAAAACTTCCATAGAGTATTTTTGCTATTTAAAATCCAACTTTGAGCCCACTGTGTAACTAAAGCAAAAGAAAATTTTAAAATTTTATAGTTTTTTTCCGTATTATCTGACGATTGGCGTAAAAATTTTTTAAATCCATAGCACTTTCAAATTTTACCTATTTATGGCCACAATCTCCCATTGTGCGATGGTGTATTGTCTTTTTCGTCTAGGCGTCTGTCTGTTTGGTCTTGGAAATATTTTTTAAGGACAAACGAAGCAAGATGGGTTGATGACATTTTGTACGCTGATTTCGCCATTAAAATTAGCTCGATTGGATTGAAAATAAGCAAAATCGGTCAACGGACACACCTATCGCCAATAAAAACAACATATGTAGGATTATTTACGATAATGCAATTAAAATAAACATAAATACTAGAAACACCCAGAGCGTATCCTTTTTTGATTTTATTGGTGATATCAGGCCCTAACCGTGAAAAAGCCAGTTTTAGGATTTTGTTGAATGTTATGAAAAGTTGTGAAAACACATTCAGGCCTGTTCCGAAATCCGTGTGATTTCAATTCCTTTTGATTTAGGAAGCTTTTTGATGGAAACGGTGAGTCGATCGATTAAAAGCATTAGAATCTCTTGTAGGGAATAAAAAGTTCTACAAATAATCATATGCATTAACGAAAAAGTAACCGTTGGGAAATATTCTTAAGGGGTATGAACACTATAAACGCTTTATTTCAGGTGGTTTTTATTTTATAATTAAGAAAAATTGCCTTGACATATAAATATAAAACTTTGTATACGTATTAATTGAAGTTACTACTACATGAAAAAATTTGATTTTTTTTTTTATGTATCGAGTTGGCCCACAGTCCTCCGTTAAACATGACGCGCCTAAAAATTGATCCCAGTGGCGTTGACAGCATTGCAGCAAAACGGAGCGTCTAAAAGCAAAAAACCAATAATGTTTTTCAAGTACATATAAATGACTACAGTTTGACGTAGGGGATTTTAAAAATATCAATTTACAAAAAAATTACAACCGATTAAAAAAAAAATTTCATGAAATTTTCACTAAATAATAGTTCATAAAAAAATTGTTAAAAATGAAAAAAAAAAAAAAAAACTACGTCCTGCAGTAGAGGCATGTTTTTTTCTACAAAATGCCGTTGGGATCAAGTCGATCGGACAAAAACTCTTCAAGTTATGCTGTCAACGCGGTTAAAAAAAGTGATTTCGTGAAAGCGGCGTTTAAAGTTTTAGAAGAGACAAATTGTATCAATATCAAATTTTTTTATGTAGTACTAACTTCAATTAATACATATACAAAGTTTTATATTTATGTGTCAAGCCAATTTTTCTTTATTAATAAAATAAAAACCATCTGAAATTAAAGCATTTACTGTGTTCATAACCCTTAAAAAACGCAGTTGCCTTGCTTTTGTAATGTTGGTGTTTTTTACTCAAAAACATGGAACAGTAAGCTCACACCACAATACCACTTGACATGTGTTTTGTAATAGTCGAAAAATTAGATTTTATCTATTACACTAGTTTACAGCAAAAATGTGATCTGAATCCCACTATACTATTCCTATGTTAAATGGCTCGCTGATTGCAAAAAAATTTAATTTTTTGTTTCTATAGAAGATTTCTTTGAAAAGGCAAATAAATTGCCTTTTTAACATTGGGTCATTTGTTGAGATCGAATAAAAAATAGCCATCTATAGTGAACCTAAGTTCAAATTTCAGGCAAATTTCGATGATTTTCAGAATCTTTCTTTAACCCCACTGCAGTATTTTGAAAATTTTGCTTAAGGGGAGATATACACACAGACGTTTGAAAAAATCTATTTTATTTTTTTTCGCATTTTCTTTAAGTTTGACGTCAAGGTAGTATCTTGATAAATAAGCGAGTTACAGCCGAAAACGTAAACGGGTCGGAGCAGCTTTTTTTTTTTTTTTTTGGAAGCTAATGCTTCCTTATCGGACGTTTTGAGAGGCAGAGTCTGAACAGCGAAAACATGCAACGAAAAAGTGTAACGGATGTTTGCAACGAAAATGCGTCACACATATAAAAATAGAGACGTACTGTATACAAAGTACAGTATACAGTATATATGTATGTATACATATATATATGTTTATAAACATTGCGCGCACCAGCTCATGCTCTCTCTCTCACTTATTTTTCGAACGTAAGAGGGGCGCTCATATATATAGATATATACATTTCACATATGGATATCTCTTATATTAGCTTATAATAAGCATTAGCTTCCAATATCATCGGCCACTCCCCGAGTGCCACCTGCCGTTTTTTTTGCTGTTTTTCTGGCAGCATGCACGTTCAATAATGGTGTCACCTCACTACTCGAAATTATGAACATGTTGGAAATATCGGTTGGGTCAGGAGCGCACTTATTCGCTACGCAAGAAGATGAAACTCGCATAGCGAAAGCCGAGCTGCAAGCGCAGGAACAGACAAAAGAAAGTCGAATACGGCGCCGACAACAAAATTTAGAAGTCATGAGCATTCCGTCGACCGAAGACGACCTAAATTATGGGCCTGGTATCGACGATTCCATGTAATTTAACAAATTTTATCATTTATTCATTCCTAAATTTTCAAACGCATTTTTCTCGAAACAACGTTTTTCAACTCGGTACCCAAAATTTCTCCAAAACCAATGAACCGATTGCCTTGAAACTGGTTGTGCTTTATTCTATACACTATTTTCTAGTAGATGTCAAAGGATTTTTGTTTTTCCTTGCTTAGTTTTTTTTTTTTTATAAGCAAAATAATTATTGATTTTTGGCCCAAAAATCATTACTTATGTTCAAACGTTCGCCATTTTGTCATAAATCGATATTTTCAAAATCGGCTATGACATCTACTAAATTAATAATCTTTGTGGTTTTTTGCTTTCAGATGATTTTTCAAGAAACGCCAGTGGGTACCGTGTATGAAGATTTTTTCACGGCGCTTCAAGGAACATGCGATATCTCTAAATATTTTCAATATTTTGTAATAAACAAAAATTAAACATATACTTAAATATGTATACTTTCATTTAGTTTAAGCTCCGATCCGAAATTTGATATAATTTTCCTACAAAAAAATCTCAAAAATTACCTTTTTTTGCCTTTTAGGTGTATATCTCCCCTTAAATGAAATTTGCCACGCGCTCTTGTCCGAGTTCACCCAGTTTTTGCTCAGAGCTTTCATTTATAGTCCTTACTATTTGAGTGAAATTTGGTTGGATTATCTCAAAAAACGTTTTCAGTATAGCGTTTTCAATCTTTTGCTTATATGGGAGGTGCCACGCCCTCTTGTCCGAGTTCACCCAGTTTAAGCTCAAAGCTTGCATTTCTAGTCTTTAGTATTTGAGTGAATTTTAGTTGGATTATCTCAAAAACTCTTTCAGTATAGCATCTTGAAACTTTTGCTTA